>QVAJ01000422.1:173636-210972 GCA_003546035.1 Mixornis gularis | reverse complement strand
GAGAAGAGAAGAGAAGAGAAGAGAAGAGAAGAGAAGAGAAGAGAAGAGAAGAGAAGAGAAGAGAAGAGAAGAGAAGAGAAGAGAAGAGAAGAGAAATGCTGAATGTTTGGAATGAAATAATATATTCAGAGTGTAAAGTGAAGTTTAGTAACAATTGATGCTCTACAAAGCCTATGAAATAGTAACAGAACAAAGAAAGAATAGTTATGTCCAAACCAAATACCAGCAAGGTAGCATAAACTCTTCCACAAGAGAGTAAACAAAGCTAAATTTGGAGGACCCACGAGCACAGTTCAATCAGGACACAATAGTTAAACCAAGAACTGACGCAGACAAATTGCACGTATGTAGAAACATATCAGTCCTTGATCTGCCATCCTTTGAGATAAAGCATCACAAACACAGAAATTAACTTGCCAACTTTCTACATCACAAGAGCAATTTGCTATGGACAATGTCACAGATTTCTTGCTGAACATGAGTATGAACAACTCAGTACACCCACAGGCAGTATCAAGAAGTAAAATAAACAATAGTCTGCAGTCTGATAGAATATTAATATTGCATATTGTGGTGGGCTACTCTGGCTTGGACACAAGGTGCTGACAAAAGCCACTGTATAACTCCACATCCTCAAGTGGGCAGGGGAGAGAAAATACAGTGAAATGTTCATGGATTGAGCAAGGGCAGGGAGAGATCACTCACCAGTTACTGTCAAACAGACTTGACTTGGGAAAATTATTGGTTTTATTGCAAAACAAATCAGAGCAGGGTAATGAGAAATAAGTCCAAATCTTAGGAATAGTTTTCCCAGCTCTTCCCTTCTTACCAGTGTAACTCTATTTCCAATTCTCTATCTCCTTCCTCCAGCAGCACGGAGTGACAGGAAATGGGGGCTGTGGTAAGTTTATTATGCATCGTTTCTGTCTCTCCTTGCTCCTGACTGCTGCCCCCTGCTCCAATGTGGGACTCCTCCCACAGGAGACAGCTCTCTATAAACTTTTCCTGAGTCCTTCCCGTGGGCTGCAGTTTTTAATGGATTGCTTCAGTGTGTGGATGTTGGACCCAGGACTAGTGATCCCTTTTTCTCTTCTATCTGATTTCCTATTCTCTTTCTCTTTCTTCCCTCTTATTTTTTTTTTTTTATTTTTAATTTTTTTTATTCCTCTGTTGAGTGTGTAGTATGCTAATAAATTTTTGTGAGCTTTTTTGGACTCTTTTGACTTTTTCCATTCTTTTTTACCCATGAGGACCTACAAATTTTTGGGTGCTCCCTTCAGCGTAGGAGTGAGAGGTGACAGCTCCACACAAGCATGACAGCATAATGAATGTAGTATGTAGTCTTCAGTGACAGATTCAGAGTTTTACCCAAAGATAAAAATAAGGATTTACCTAGAGTGGATTTGACTTCTCTGTGAATTAGTAGAGATGGAAGTGAAATTAAGATTTCTCTCATTCGTAGAGTTTAGTAGATTATTAGGACAACAATGATTACTTTCTACATTATTCTAGATAAAAAAAAAGAACAGTTTTGAGAAAACTATCCGCAGAGTTTATAAGAATCTATTTGAACATGAATTTTCAGGACACTGTGTGGCAAATTAAAAGACTAATGATCTCTCTCCATTTTCACACAATGTCAGAAAAGAAAGAATTGCAGTCCAAGGCTGGAATCAATGGCATGGAATATGTAGTAGTCAAATAGTTGATGACCAGAAAGAACATCAGAGGGAATATGACTGGTCACTAATAGAAGGGTTATCATTATTGAAGCAAAAAATATTAAAATCAGTCCAGATACAATCTAGTTAAAGGATAAAGAAAAATGTGAATATATACTTGTTTCATGTATTAAAGCCAGATGACAGAAGCCTTTATCATCAGTGTAAACACCACAGGACAAGATGTATTACAGAAGGTTACAGATAAAATTAATTTAATTTTGTGCATAGCATGTGTTTTTTGAAACATCTTTTACTGATACGTTGGGACAACTGCTATTGAAGAGCATTACTTGGCAATGTTCACAACATGGCACTGAACTGACAGACGTGGAACTGACACCACCACAGCAGTCACCATTTGAGTACATGCATCGTGAGGAATTTTTAAAGCTTATCTGAAAACAGTCATCATCTCATATACAAGACAATTTTTGAATGGATTATGCCCACACTGAGATATAATTATTATGTTGTCCATTGCAAAAGGCATGTAAACTGAGAACACTGTAGTAATCTCACATCACTATTTATGGAAAGCAATGAAATCTAGAAAAATCTAATATAAGCTGCAACATATTTGGATATAGCTGCAAAAATATTTAAAAATTTATGTTATCTCAAATACAAAAATTTGGATTTTTAGATGCTACACAGAACTTCAGTGAAACATGTCAAAGTCAGGGAATGACATTTTACCTGCAATGTGATCTAACTGTAGCTGAAATAATTTCATGAAACAGAAAGAGATGATGTAATTTCACCTTCACATAAAACTCTTCACATAAAGTTTTTTATGAAGATTGGCTTCACAGGACACCATGGGCCAGGGAGCATAGTGGGCTACAGAAGATGCTATGGGTATTCTGTTAGTGTAGAAGTTTTGTTGATGGTAAATGACAGGAAAAATAGTCTGAGAATGTAGAAAAAAGAACCATCAATATAAACTTAGGGTGTTTGCTTTTTTCAGACTGAAGATATTGAGAAAGAGCTAGGCTGGTATGCAAAGAAGCAGCTGGGTATGAAACTAGAGAAATCAAATAAAAATCAAATTGCAAAAAGGAAATGTAATTGTATAGCAAGACTGATGAAGTGTATGAAAGCTGGTGACATTTTAGTGAGCACTTATATGCTTATTTTTTCAAAAACGCATTGTATCTATGAGACAACTCAGCATAATGGGCCAGTCTTGAACTAGAGGCTACTTTTGCATGATGATATGTTTAAATAATCATGAATTAGACAGAAAGGTAGGTTCTGCCACCACATAGTAAATCTGCCAGTTGAGACCATTAAAAAGGACAAGAATTTTGTTACTCCTCTTTGTAAAGGGATTTATGGTCTGTTGACAGCAAGTGTGATGTTACACCAAGGAATAATCAAGTGTTTAAATGACTGGAAATTTGTTATCCACGATATGAAAGGAATTGATTTTTAATGGGTAAATCAGCCATATTTTTTTGGATTTGTGTATTTTTTGCTTGGATAACTTAGAAGAATTACATCCTTTCACTATAGCCATTAGAGAATATAAGGTTGCATTTAGTTGGCAAAAGCCAGCACAAATAAAGGCAATAGAGACCTACTAAGAATTACAGCAAAAACAAATACAAAGGCAGAATGAGTAGGTGAATCATAACAGCTGTAGAAAAGAAACGGGACCAGAAAGAAACTGACTGAAGACAATTTTGCCCCATTTTGTGATGCATAAGATTATCATGGGGATATTGCTTTGGTCCCATATTGCCTAATAAAACAAAACAAAACACCTGGGCACTGATAAGGGACTTACATTCCCAAATAATGCATAAACAGGAGTATACGGGAACTGTTTGGAGATGTAATTTTACGCAGATTTATGATATCCTTGTTTCTATATAATAAAAACATGTGGGGAAAAAGGTCTGTTTCAGTTGAAAAAAATATTCATACCCAAGCTTTGTTTTGTTATGTGGTGCCAAGGGAATGAATGATGCAGCACAGGAATGACTGAATCAGGATCTAGATATTTGTGTCAATTAATACATTTATTAAATAGTTCAACCTATTGAATATTTACTTGGTGTTTCCAGTGATGAAACAGTTTTCACTGCAAGCTGTTTTTCTCCCATATTTTGGAACGCCCCTCTAAAGTTTATGCATTTCTGTTCACCCTAGTTCTCCCTTCAGAAGCAGCATCACTAATGATGAAACCAATTTTAAAGAGGCTAGCAACAACTCTTCTTCTCCTATCTCATATTTTCCCTTCAGCATGTACTGTTCTGGAATGCAACAGATTTGAAAACAAAACATGTTTTCAGAGTTTTTACTTGACATACACAAGGGAAAGTAGATCTATTTGTTTACTTTTGTAAGGAGGAAGCTTTATACCTGTTTGAAAACTATCTCTGTTAATTATTCATTGACTGTCAGAACACTGCTTGAATTTGAATTGCACAATCACAGAATATTTTAGATTGGAAGGCACCTTCAAGTCACCTATTTTCCAATCTTCTGCTCAAAGCAAGTTCAGTTGTACTAAGGAGTGTGTGAACATGATGTTTGGTGGGATTATGAGGCATGGTGGCCATCAGCCACCTTAAGGGGAAAAGAGTGAATTCCTGCACATTCCCAATGGCAGTATTGTCACATGCATTGTACAGAAGAAACATGTCACTTGTAACTGTGCTTTTATGTGCATTTCAATATGTGACAGCAACAGTGAAAACATCTGGAGCCCCAACAATGACATATAAAATCCCAGATGAAGAATTTGGTTTCCTGATGTACATTCATATTGGTAAAAAGCCTTTAATACAGGTTTATGACGTTGTTTTTGTCAATACAGGGTCTACATTAATATTTATGTTTAAGAGAACAAAAGAGAGAAATAGGAGAATGATTATATGAAAATCAAAATACAAATATAAAAATGAGGAAAAAAATAGAAATAAAACAAGTAATACATGATGTTGCTAGTGCTGCAAGTACTCAGGAAAACATGCCTATCTGTCTGATAACAAAATTATTATGGAAATGACTTATCAGACAGGAAAAAAGATTAACAGGAGGTAAGAAAACATTTATGTAAATAACAACACAGCAAGTAAACAAAAATCACATGCACAGTCACACAACTTGCTATATTTGACAAACGATTAAATATTTAAATAAATAAATATTAAATAATAAATAAAGTCTTTTTACTCTAGACAAGGACAGAATTCTAGAAATAGGGTACCCAGACTCCCCAGCTTTATAGGAAAACAGAAGAAAAAGTTTACAATGGAGAATCTGTGCAATCACAGTAAGGAAACATAAATCTGCAGATTTATGTCTCTGATAGTAAACATTATTAAGCACTAGCAGTAATCAGAACAAGCATATTTGCTTCTAAAAAATTGCAGAATATGTTTTTGGTTTACTTCTTATACTCTGTAATTTATTTGTATCACTCCAGCTGGCAAGAACAGTCTTGCCAGACACTTTTGTGTTTATGACCCTGGAAACACAGGGTGATAAACCTGAGACTACAGAATAGGAAAAAAGTAGTAAGAGTTATTTTAAGAATCCTGTATGATATCTTAGTGTGAAAAATAAAAAGTCTCCAACTAGATAAGCCATTTCATAGTTGTTTATGAGCATAATAAATTATTAAAATCATATTAATGAACATATTAATTATCAACCATTTATGTATAGAGTTTTCTTAGACTGATTATATTTTAATGGATTACAGGGGTATAGTCCCATGGTCAGCCTCTTCTTCTTCCTTCCATTGATCCATTCAGCAGGAAACTACTTCTTGTCTCTTCTCCTGCCTCTCCATAGATATAGCTACAATGTTTTAGCCAGATTATCTCCCTGAGCTGGAAAACTGCATATTCCCACATGTGCTAGCACAAATTAGTGAAGTAAATGTGAATAAACCCATGTTAAGATTGGTTCAAACTATCACAAAACCTCATCCTAAAAGCTCAGTACTGCAAACACAATAAACATTGAAGTACTAATATTGCCAAGTTCCTCTTTATTGCTTGTTATAACACTTTTGTTCATTAGTTTAGTCTGCTTTGAGTACTTCCATCTGCATTTAAGAAGCTGGTTAAGCATTTCTGTCAGCCTACCTTGATATGGAATTAATATCACATCTCCAAAAATTACCTATGACCTGGAAAATTTTAATCCAAATATTGCATTTTACATGGTCATACAACCCAACAGATGCCCTAGTTCTTTTATTTCTTTATTTTAATCTTAAAAAATCCTATATGGTGCCTCAGCACATCATTAGAGACATCACAGCTTTGACAAGTCTGACGTTTAAATTAGCACTTCAGCTAATTAAAGTCCTAATTCTTCCTTGTGCATCTTAGACCACATTTTAATAAAAAAGTTGGATTTTTCACAGTATGTCTTTTGAAAAATGTGGAGTTAAATTTAGCCATATAATATTCTCAGATATATATGTAACAGAGGTAACCTGATGAGCTATATCTTCTTCCTTTAAGGACCTGTACTTATTTTATCTACTAGTGACCCCCATCTTATAATTCCTAACTCTGAATGTACATTTCCCTTCCTCACAGTTTTCTCAGAAGTCTTTACTAGTATTGCAAAGCTTGGCCATGTACTAGTTGGGCCTTAAATCCTTGCAGCCCAGGGAGTTAAGCTTCTCAAGAGTTGTGAAAGACCCTACAGATGGAGTTGGAAAAAGAAGGACTTAAAGTGTCAAATGAAAGATTAAGTCACCCAGAGCATCAAGGTCGAGCTACTAATGGATGGGAGTGCCATCTTCATAGTGCTGTTGCAGGACTCAAGACTGTTGTCTAGGACTTGGCTCCACAGTACAAGACAGGTGTGGAACTCCTGGAGTGAGCCCAGCAGTGGGCAGTGAATACAGTTAGGAGACTGGAGCTACTCCCTTATGAGGAAAGGTTGAGGGATCTGGGCCTGTTTAACCTTATGAATATAAACAAGTATTTGAAGGGAGTGTGCCAAGAGTATGGAGCCAGGCTCTTCTCGGTGGTGCCAACCAATAAAACAAGAGGCAACAGGCGGAAACTGATGCACAGGAAGTTCCCACTGAACATGAGGAAGAACTTTACTGGGTGAGCATGAACTGGAACACATTGTCCAGATAGGTTGTGGAGTATCCCTTACTGAAGATATTCAAGAACTGTCTAGATGCAATCCTGTGCCATGGGATGATCCTGCTTGAGAAGGGAGGTTGGACCAGATGACCACCCAGACACAGGGGACTGTGGGTGACCCCATGTGTAAGGACTTAAAGAGCACAGTTGCTAGTCTCAAACACTGTCAAGACCACAGAATGAACTTGCCACAGGATAAGTCACCCCAGCAAACCTGAAATAAGCACAGAAGGAAGGAATTCATGACAGGGAGGCACTAATTGTGGGCCTGGCAGAGGCAAGATCTGGTTAGCATGTCCTGGGTAATGCATCTGGACAAAAATTCCTTCTGTGACAAACTGTGGGAAAGGAAGCAACCTCTCATACACTTATTGCCCCAAGTTATGGAAGAGATAACATCTGCAATGACCACTGAATCATTTCCAGATGCTTCCTTTCTGGAGACTTCCACCAGAGGACTGTGCATGATCCACAACGTTAAAACCGTCTCCCCTGGTGAGGCACCTGGGCGTTTCCATGTCAACCTAAGTGTACATAAGGCTTTTGAATTCTTTGTTTTGTGAGCATCCCCCACCTCAAATGGATCAGGCCTGTGACCATCACTTTGACCAACAGACATCTACTTTCCTCATTGCTGAACCCACAGGTGTTGATATCTTTCATCTTCATTGTCTACTCTTATGCTTTCTTTGGCTTTATTTCTTTTCCTTATAAATTATCTGAGATCATATTTTATACTTTTATATTGATATATTTCTATAGGTGATATATATGTATATATACTAGTCATTCTGGGTAGTTTCACTCTAATCTACCCCAAGGGATGTCTTATCTAGAACATCAGTTATTTTGCCTCAGAGGTAGGGTGTAACACCATGATGGTCTCAACCACCCAACCAACTGGTGGAATTATCACCCCCCATTCTTGAAAGGAAATGATAACAAAAATGTCTCTAAATCTCAAGGTTTCACTTTAAAATAGAAGAGCACAGATATTCAAGGGAGAAGAGAATCTTCAAGCAGAACCAGAAAACAATTCTTCCTTCATCACTACATGTTCAGTCCTTTCTTCTGGTGAGGAGTTACTGGAACAACCCAAAACAAATTCCATACATTTTTATCCTTTGCCTAAGACTTTAGAATGAATTATCTCTTAGTCTTTATAGATCCTGTAGATGGCAAACTTTCTCCACTTAGCATGCTCACCTGTTGCAAAAAACTTTTCATAAGCCTACCTTAAACTCTTTTTAAAAGATACCTAGTGTTTATACAGAAACTGAAAACAAAATCCATAATTTTATTATCATGTTGTATTTCAAAGGCAAGAAATGAGTTTTTATCAGATATTTATAAAATCGAGTTTTAAACTCTTGCTTTTAAGTCAGTTTTAGACTTGGATAGAAGGACTATATTTAACCTTGGAAAGTTCTCTTCTCCTCAAAAGCCAGTCATTATCCTCAGTGTGTTTTATCAACTGCCTGTAACTGCATTGCTGTCTTGTAGATCTTACTGCAAGGTACTACTCCTCCCCTGCACTGCAGAGAAGTTTTGGAGCATAAAATTGTTTTCCAATGGCACTATGGCTAAGCTGATGTTCTGACTAACTCTTACAATGCTCAGTTTAGTCCTGGGCTCAGATTTAGATCCCGCCTCCATTGTTACATTTCATTCAGCTGCAAGCACTACTGATAAATTTGTTCCTGGGATCACTTCTCTTAAATTTACCCACATAATCTTCTCAGTGAAATACAGAATTACTCCACCAAAGCTCAATTTCTATTTCTTGGATTGACTGCATGTATTTTCAACATAATATTCCAATATCTTTGGTTTTGCTTAAGGACATGTCAGTCTTTGCTTTTCTACTTTTATATTTAAATTTTATGCAGCTTCTTTCAGCTCATATTGCATTAAAAATGTATATACTTACCTATTTTGCTGGTCTTCATCCTCCCCCCTTCCTTTCATCCTCTCTCTCTCACCTTTTTATCTTTTTTTTTTTTAATAGAAATATTTCTACTATGGTAACCTGTGACACATCAGACAGATTTTTAAAAAGATTTTACTTGTACTAATCCATTTTAGGAACTTTATTGGTTTAGAGAGACAATAATTCTTTTGTGGCACAGCATGGCAAGCCAGGGAAATAGAGAACAACTTCAGCACGTACTCAAATTTTTCATGAAGTTGTGCCTGACTTTAAAAAAAATTTTTGCTTGATTGCTTTTTATTGTCTCCTTATTATTAGTGATATTAGCTTGAAGGCAACTATATGTTAACCCAGAAGACTGATGAATCAAAAATCATGGGAAAGTACAGTCAATATAAAGGAGTCAGACAGTGACAAGGAGAATCTTTGTTAACCTCGTAAATTGGGAAAAACAGAACTATCCTGTGTACTGACAAGTTTTCGTCTGATGAGCTGCAGGCAGCCCATTAAAACTTTGTTGTATTACTTAACATAGGATGCCTATAAACCTCTCCAGCATGTGACAGCTGAATTGGAAAAGTAAATGAAATCCAAGATTTTAGCACATGAAGTATTTTCAGCAGAGCTGAGAATGTTATTGCACAGGGCTATACTGAAATCTTGTTGAATATTGCACTGAAAAAAACTCTGCCAGCAGATATAGGGAAGGACAGGTAAAAGGGAAATAAAAATAAAAATGCAGAACTTGTCCTATTGAAATAATAATAATAAAAAAATCTTTGGCTTACTTAAGTAGGAGGAAGAGGAGAGAATATCAATACTCTTTGTTTAGATACTGAAAAATCAGGCAAGAGGAGAACTATTAAAGCCAAAGGATAAAGTTGTCAAAAGAAGAAAAAAGTATAATGTGAACATGAATAAATTTATGTTGCTAATTAATAATTTCAAACCATGAGAAGAATCAAGTATTGGAAAAACAATTTTACTCAGAGCAGTGAAGGACAAAAAAAAATTCAAAAACCTTCTAAGATGAAGATTAAGAAATGTACAGGAAAGCTTATACACTATATCTGCCTTCAATAACAGGAGCTCAAGTTACTGACCCAGAAATCTTATATTCTTGAGTTCTCAAGTACGCACTTTTTTTTTTAAATTTTGAAGTTAATATAAAAGAAATTGCATTTTAGCTCAGGTTCTATAAATCAAATTTTAATATTTGGCTATTTTATAACTGCATAAATTTCTTTCGAAGAGCTGCTACTCTGGAAGAGAGTTAGATGCTCTTCAAGCAACTAGTGATGATATTAACTTCCCTTGATTGATACACTGAATGTGACCACATAGTATACACTAGCTGGAAGTATTTCCATGTAATTATTGCTGTGACATTTTTCAGAATAGCACTACTTGACATTTATAGTGAAATGTAGTACTATGCTGAAAAATGTTTCCTTATATTCATTTCTTTGTGGACATTTTAGTCTGCTGTTGCAGTTGGACACACACTGTATATGAACTTTCACTTGTACAGTAATTTTCTTTAAATTGGATAACTTATGCAGTAATCTTTGGTATAAGGAGAGAAATTTTATTAAATTTAGCCCTCTGTTGAGTACTGTTTCAATTTCTCTGTATGCATACAAAAATTTTCTGTATGTGAATTATTACTACTGCTCTGAAGATGCTGTACTGAAAGGATAATAAGACGGAAGAAGGATTTTTGCATTCTGCTGAGTGCTGCAAATAGAAAAATTTAACTCATATTAAAGTTTAAAAGTTATATGATGTCCAAATTAATTAGTCTTCCTAGAATGTATATAATTTCATTTATTCTCCCTCCATTTTAATGACAAAAAGAAAAGACATTCTCTGTATGTAGTATTTTGAGGGACGGCAGAAATATGACTAGTAATTTATGGGACTTTGTTGTTGTTGCTTTTATTTACTTGGCGAACACTTCACTTTGCATTTTAGAAAAGAATAAATATTTATAAATATAAAAGTGAGCTATAACATAATAATATATATAATATAATAAATATAACAGTTCTTTTAGCAATCACTTTTATAAAATTTGAAAATAGCAGTTACATTGCATAGTTTTATGTGCAACCTAAAGTCTTCCTAACCTTAGGAAAATAGGGATTTAGATGGAGCTTGGTATTTTAGCTACATTACTGTCCCAGTTTTATTGTAAAATTTGTCCAGAAGTTATATATCTACCTATATTAATCTTTTTTTTTCTTGAAGAGAAATCCAGCACTGAGTTATACGCGATTTGCAAGGAAGCCCATTACTGTGCAATTATTAGCATTACATCAGCAAAGTTCTTGGCTGCCCTGCCTCATACCAAGGTGCCCAGCATAAAAAGGCTGGGTGCAGTATCTTTGAAAGGAACAATAATTGGCCCCAAGTTTTCCAGCATATTATATTACAGGCTGTTTCTTCTTTCCTTTGGGATGTGGTGAGATATTTTCAGTCATCATCCATCACTAGCAATTGCTGTCCCTTTCTTGATGGGTGATTAACAGACACCAATGATGATGTAGGAATTTGTAGACTATGCAAAATGCTCTGCTGGCCCAACTCGTCCAGTTACAGACTCAACAAAAACTTCCTCCATTTTTCACAACAATTTATTATACATCTTTGAAAGTCACAGAAGCCTTTGAGTCTTTTCATATTGCCAGAGTGTGAAACCCAAAAATTTAACTTATATGAAAATGCCTTGGTCATTAAATATAACACTCTCTTAGGCCCCATTATTTCATTGAATAAAGAAAAGCCTTTAACATCTCCTTAGAAACAGCTTGTGATTTTCCAGGTTCTTATCTTTAATTGTTTTGTAGTCCACCCTATTGGTTAGCAGTTTACTCATTCTAATTGGCAGATTTTAACTGTGAAATTGTAGAATTCAGATAGAAAGTGCAGAGTATAAATACCCTTCAGCCATTTTGATATATTAATTTACTGGGTATTTGAAGGAATGAATTCTTTTGATATTGAAATAAGTTACTATTTCAACAGATATTTTTGGAAGAATTTTCATTACTTTGGGGTGTTTGTTTGTTTGTTTTTCCCTTTTTCCCCTGGAGGGATCATGAATAGTTTGTCTTTGCTTGTTGATTTAAGAGATAGGAAAGAAACTTCACTGCTTTAGATGATGCTTTTGTTTCATTGCTTAGAAATTCAGATGTACAGACTAATACTCTTATAAGTTTTTACTTTAGCTTATTAGTGCTATTCCATAGAAGCATCAAATTTCTGACAATATCTCACTTTCTAGTCATGTCTTGCTCCATTTTAGGTCACTGCCACATCACAGCCATTTCTCAGCTCTTCTATGGCTGTTTTATCCTTAGTTTATCATCTTCTCTTTGTAATTAAGGGTATCCTACTCGAGTATTTAAATTTTACTGATTAATAAAACCTCTCTCTTGCCTTTTCTATTTCATTGCAACTTCTGCTAAGTTCTCACTGCATTTTTTTTTCATTTTATGTTGCAATGTCCTTTGTGTCTAGGTTTTGTCCTGAGCTGTCCAAATATGTTGTTTGTCCCCCCAAAAAATCAGTAGTATCTACTTCTACCTCTTCAAAATGTTTCTCATTTTTCTCCAAATAAATGTTACGTAAGTCCTGTGAGTCTTATCTTTAAATGCATGAAGGGGGAAGGTGTGGTGGTCTTGTGAGCAGGAATTGTTAGGAGTTGCCAGATCAGGTGGTTCATTAGAGGTCAGCCTGCTGCAGCACATATCCTCCAAGTCCAGCTGGTAGTGAAGGTGAGCATGTGCTCCCAGGAGGTAAACATGCATACAGACACACAGTGCACAGTGCACATGCACATGGATGGCTGAATAGAGAAACACAGATAAAATAAGAGCAGAAAAATCTTGATCCTGCTCTAGCTGATCAAAATAAAAATCAGACAAGGAAAATACAGAAATATAGATAATATGGCCAGTAGCTGGCCTTAGGCTTTACCCAGCAGCTGGCCCCTGGATTCACAGAATCACAGAATGTGTAGGTTGGAAGAGACCTTCAAGACCATTGAGTCCAACCCAACCAGGATTCACCAGGTCTCCCCAGTTTCTCACGTAATAACATGCAAATAGGCCTTTCCAGCAGGTTATACAGAGCTGTGGACACACTCAGAACTGACTGGCAGTGTCCTGGCTTCTCCAGTTGCTCCTCCTGAAGCCAGCTCTCATATTCTTTGGTCCTTCAGAAACCTTTGACCCCTCCAACACCTGGATCTCAAAATTATTCTACTCTCTGGCTAATCTGGTTTGATGCTCACTACTGAAGTACCTGCACATGGGCACACATGCAATACATACACATTCTGCTCTCTCCAGGTGCTGCACCATGGACACATGGGCTCTGACCCATGGCCTGGCTCCAGTACCTGCACTCAGGCCCCAAATAGACAAATGTGCAGACAACAGACAGCCCTCAGCCAGTTAGGAAAGAAATTTTATAAGAAGGCAAGACAGATTGCCTTCTATTCCTTCTATTTTACCATGCTTTCTCCTCCTCAAACCCTTCCCTTTCCCCATCTTAGTTTTTCCTTCCAGCATGACATAACAAACACTGCATAATCCCAGAATTCTCTTCCCAGCATTTCATAACGAGCCACATCCACCAAGGCTCTTTTTACATGTATCAAGTAAAAGCAAATTTAAA
The DNA here is from genome assembly GCA_003546035.1 of Mixornis gularis. Lineage (NCBI taxonomy): Eukaryota > Metazoa > Chordata > Aves > Passeriformes > Timaliidae > Mixornis > Mixornis gularis. The sequence continues at coordinate 197,506 of QVAJ01000422.1, read as the reverse complement.
CAAAATTTTCCTAGCAACTTCTCCATCACCCATCTGGCAGATTTAGGCTCAGTAAAGGAAGACTTAAAGAGCTATCATTATGACATTTTGGCAAGGCAAGGGCTAAGTTCAGTCTTATTGCGAGATCTTTCATGGGACAATTTCACATGCTGAGAGTGATTCTTAGATAATAATTTCTGGAGATAGCTTTCTCTTTATTGTACATACACTACATATTCTACATACTGCGTCTGTAATATATTTAAAGCTGTAATGTACTACAAACTTATCCACAATGAGGTTCTTTTTCTGATTTAGCTCCAATTTTGAAAAAAACCAAGAAGAATATACAGATGTCATCCTTTTGATGTTGAGTGTATGTGTTTTTAATCCATCAAAATTGTAACAGAAGATTGAGTGAACACATAAATGTGTTTGCAAATACCTCTCCTAAGGCTTTGCACATTTTGTGCTATGTCACTGTGGCAACAACAGCAATGGTCTTTTACTAATGTCTGTGTTTTTATACATTCAGTGAATTGTTTTCCCTTGCAGTAAAAGGCTCTGCTAAAAAAAACTGAACATATATATTGTTGAATTACAACTGCGAGCCTCTATTTTTTCTGATTTGTATTATATTTAGAAAGATAAATGGAATAGCCAACATATGCTTAAAACAAAAAACACATATTTTACAATCATCTGAGCAAAAACTTACACAACTGTACTGCAAAATATTTGGAGCTAAATTTACTTAAATTACACTCACTTTAAGTATGTATACTTTAATTTACTCTTTTTATATTCTCCAATGGGTAATAAAATGAATGTGGTGATACATACATAACCCAACTTTAAGCTAACACATTGAAGCAGGAAAATACTGTGTGTTATCAGTATTCATAAAATCTGGTCAGAACAACTTTGTTGGTAAAGGTGTACCAGCAAAAACCCATTAACGTAATATGAGTGGAACCAAGTCCTCTCTGAGGATTTAGGCTCTCTGATTTCACTGACTTCTACATGGGATTTACTTCTTGAGCCCACAGACTACAGCATAGAAATTCCAAAAATTAATTAAAATATGAATAGAATTGAAAAAACCACAATCTGAATAATGAAAATGTGCTAAATATTGTTGCTAAAATAGTTATGTAGTGTATAAGAGGCTTAATCTAACAATTAAGAAAACTTTTTCAGAAGAGTGTTAGTGGTTAAAAATTTTTAAAATTAAAACAAAGAAACTTTAATTCTTATGAAGTTATTACAGTATGTTCACACAAAATTATTTCAGGGATATTCCAGCAAACAATTTCTGTGTGCATTGGGGTTTTGTTTTGTGTGTTTGCTGTAATTTGAAATTCCACTTGTGGGACCATCTGTAATCACAATATCTAATGGTTTTACAGATAACTCTCAATAACTGTGTTCTGATATCAGTGGACTATAAAGTTTTCTACAACAATGGAATTAGAGCTTCTGTTGGAGAAAGAGTACATATCTCGCAAGGAACGTTTCAAAAGTAGGAGAAAGAAATTTGAACACAATATCTATGGAATTCAATATTTTTCATTCATTATCCTTGAAAAAGTTTCAGGACTGTGTCAATGTTCCATTTTACAGGACACAATTCAATTACTTAGATTTCTATTTGATCAAAATATATAGTGTTTTGTTTCACATCAGAAAGGTTTTACCGTTTTATTATATGAAAGTTTTGATATTGTTACAGTGGTGTTTATGAAATTGATATTATTTGTAGTTGTGAAAGACTAAGGCAACAACCACCTATCTGTTCATGATGGCTAAATCAAATCCTATCATACATTTAATTCATGCCTTTTTGATTCCATGCTTACACAAGGTTAATTCAATTGACACTGATCAAACTAGCTGCAGGGTGGTGCTGATAGGCTGATAGCACATGATCTGGGAGTGTTTGTGTCCTCCTGAAGGTGACAAGCTCATTATAGGACCAGGATGCAGCTTTGCCAGTTGCTTTTGTTCAACTTTAAGATGATGATGTCAACAGATGTGGGGCAACTGCAAGCCTGATGGTATCTGAGGCCTGTCACCTCTGCATCTCCCCTGCACCCTCCTCTTGAATGAAGGATGGGTTTAACTTGTGTGCTGTGATTGGGTTTTTGTTTTTTGTCCTGCTTAGACTGAGACATTAGGTAGATCAGTTATCCTCAACATCCAGCAAATTATAACATCACTGTCTACCTCAGTATCCCCTTTCTGGATCCTTAACACTTTTTCTCCCATACTTGAATCTGTCCTTTTCTCTCCCATGAGCACAAAACTTGCTCTCATTTACTCATTTGCCTTTGATCCCACATCTGCTACACCTGTACTCAAATAGCACTTTTCTGATACTGTCTGTTGATTTTGGCTGGGACAAAGTTAATTTTTTTCACAGCAGCTGAAAAAGGGGCCATGCTTTGGATTTGTGCTTGGAACAGCATTGATAGCCCAGGGACGTTTCTTATTGCTGAGCAGCACTTGCACAGTGTCAAGGTCTTTTCTGCTTCTCACTCCACTCTACTGGGGAGGCGGCTGTGATGCACAAGCTGTGAGGAGATACAGCCAGGACAGCAGACCCCAGCTGACAGGGAGATCTAGATGTCTTTTATGGTGCTATCTGCGTGTACCACTTGTCATGCCCAGTTGTCCTATCTATCCTGCTGAATAAGCATACCCTCACCCAATACCTGGGCAGTGGTCAAATAATGTGCTTAGAGCCTAACAGTGCAACTCCTTGATCTTCTATATAAGGTATATTAAATACCACTGTACCCCTAGTTTTAATGCAAATAGAATGATTCCTGATGCAGTTTAAGTGCTGGATGCAAAAAACTGCCATGCTTTCCTTTCCTCCAGTAGACTTACTTCTTTCTTATTGTTGATCAGAAACTACCATTTATTTCTTTGAGATTTTTCAACAAGATGACACTTTCCGGGAGGGATGTGGTGCACTATATTTCCACCACGTTCCCACAAACAAAAATTACTGTCTGGCATACTGTATTGAAACGCCACCTCTCTCCTGAGCATGGTCACGTGCTGCATGGCTATGTATCTTTGATAATGAGACCCAAGGAGCCTCTCCTGAGACGTGTATTTCAAGGCAGGACTATTTTCTTTTAAAACAGGCAGTAAAGTTATTACTTTTTAGATAATGGCCATTGGTACAAATCCTCAGCGGACAGGAGTTTCATTCGGGATGAGGAAGTTAAAATCCACATATATTGCCAGCAAGATGCAAGCCCTGATCTCAAAGGCTTTAAATTGTTCTGGGCTTGCAGTCTGCTTATTTGCTGAAGTTTTGCAGATAACAAGTCAAGGTTTACAGCGCAAGGATAGGTTGTTAGATCAGTTTACTCTTTAGTGTTTTAGACACTGATTGTTCAAAGCTCATGGCCTTAATTCTCTAGTTGTGTTGAATAGTTATCTGGATGACATGCAGAAATAATGCAGTGAAGTAGGTTGTCTTTCTCTTCTCCCTCTCTTACAGGGTACTTTTCTTTTAATCTGTTTTCTCCCTCTCAGTTTCTAAAATGTGTGTTTTGGAAATATAAGTGTAGAAGGATTTGGAAATAACTGTGGCATTTCATGGGAAAGGATAATAATCACTAAGTTACTATTTCCAAAAGATGAGTGACTGCTCTCTCCCTCTAGTAATTTCAGAACAAACAGAAGTCATAGCTATATTTTGTAAGAGATTTAATTTTCTACACTAGTAGGTGAGTACACATCAGTTTTGAGCACGTTCTGAGAAATGCCTGGGTAACTCCGGAACCAGAGAAATTTAGAGAGGTGATAATCACCAGGCTGCTCAGGCTGGGGTAGTTCTGAGACAGTCCATAGTTAAAACACCAGACAGTAATGACTTCAAGCAGGGGGGCATCCATCTACTTAGACACCTCCTGTATTATAAAATACAGTTAAGCAGAAGCTTTTGATATTGAAGAAATTCATTGAGGACCTCAGTACTACCTAATCCATGCTTGGAAACTTAATTCATGTATTTAAATTTGCCTGGTATTTTTATTAAAATGTTGGAATTGTTGATATTTCTGAGATTTTGTCAGGATGGCTACAGCCCACAACAAATATGGGATATGAAAATGTATAGAAGCTGCTCTTAATAACTGAAAAGTAGTGCACGAGGCACTGGAAAGGAAAGATAACATAATTAGAACACTTAACATGTTCTATCTTATATTCAATGAGTGATTGACTAAAGTGCATTAACAAAATAAAGCCAGCTGCAGAGTGTATATCATAGCTGGGAAAGAGTATTGGGGGAGCACAATGTTTTGCTTTGCCCACTAATTAGTAATGTTAAAAAAAGAGGGAAGCAGGCTTGTATCAAATTAATCAGGAGACTGAGTTAATCAGAAACACATGGAACTGTGACAAGAGCTAGTATTAATCAATAACATATTCTGGAATAATGCTAGGCATTAGAAAATAAGGGCATTGCAGGACTATGTATCAAGGTTTGCAGTCATCAGAGAACATGTAATGGGAACTCTTTTACCAGCTGAAGCCCTGGAGGAGTAACCAACCTAAAAACATTCACTGGAATACCTTATTGCAATGTATTTTGTAGTACTTGAATTTACACATCACCACAGTAGAGCAAAATAGTTTATTAATTTATTTACTGAAATCAGTGAGGATCATCAGTATGCAGTTCCTACAGTGCACAAGAAATTTTACTTTCCGTAGCCTATCCTCAGGTAGTTTATTGATCACAGTTCATCAAGAAATAGGAGAGAGAGAGGGAGCACAGAGTTTGCTTAAAGGATGATGAATTTCTTCATCCCTTTGCCTAAAGGGCATTTCCTACTAAAGCCCATTTCATTACCTCAGTAGAATAAGTAGTTCATGACTCAAGGTTTTTTGTACAGTTCCAGAATATATCCAGGCTAGACAATATCAACCATGTAAATGTATTAAGCTTAAAAGTTTTAATGTCCTTACTCTTGCAACTCAAATGGCTTCATTATGTTTGGAGACTGCTTGGATGGCAATTTTTTACAATTTTTAATTTTTCTTTTTTAATGCAAATTTTTCCAAGTAACCCCCAGTTATCTTGCATGTGTCAAGACAATTTTTTCTCTAGAGTAACAAGAGTTTAGGGTCTCAAGGGTATTGTTTATGTCCAGGTGGTATTTTGGTACAAGGAAATTTTCTAATCAGTGGTAGTGTGTTGGATGGCTCTTGTCATGAGATGTCCTGACTAAGCTTTTTCACTGGGCAGGAGAGTTATTCTGCAGTACATAAAGTAAGGCCTACATGATAGAAGACAAATATTTTAGAATAACTCCTCCCAGATTTTCACAATATTTTTAAAAATAAGTGATGAGTTTTTCAAGTTTTTATTCTCTCCCTCTTTTTTATATAGTTTTCCACTTAATATTTTTTATTCTCTAAATTTAATTTTAATTTTCCAATTCTAGCCTTCTCTAAGAGAAAGTTTATGAACTTCGGGGAGAATTATTGTTGCTGCACTTACTACAAAAGTGAATGCACTAAATAGGAAAGCTATTAATGCAACTCCAAACATTTTAATCATAATTTTTCACTAATTTAGGAATTGAGAGTTATAGCTGAGGTGCTTTATTTTGTCATTGCTGCCTAATGGACAGTTTATAGACAGATTATATGCCAGTGAACCCGTGACTCCAGCTCTCCAAGGGTGGTGCTCAGCAGTGATGTTTCCTACCCTGAGAGGAGCTAAAGTTTTAGCTATCCCTTTTACTGACCTGCTGAACTACTGGCTCAGGGTGACAGATTCCTGACACTTTTTCATGTTATGTCAAAGCTAAGCACATCACTTCCACCACAACAAATGAACTGTTTCAGTTCGAAGATATCAAAAAGTTTCAGTTGAAAATTATGGCGATTCTATTTAACATCTCATAAAACCAAAACTGATTCAGGCTCAGCTCTCACTATGACAGCCTGTAGTTTCACAGTAAAGGAAAACAAACCTTTAAGACATTATTGTAAGCACAGGTTAGTAAAGATGTTAGTAAAAAATTATAAATAAATGCTAACAACTGAATTTTATTTTGTGCTGCATAAAATATACAGGAATTTGAACCACAGAGTTAAATTACTCTGTTCTTTTGTGTTATTTTTCATAGTATTTTTTTTAAATTGAAATGTATCTAAAAAAAATGTGAAGGGTTCAGACAAGCATCTCTGGAGTTGTAAGAGGCTGGATGGAAACTCAGTTCAATTCTTCTGAGTTTATGTTACTCTTGCCAGGTAAGTGAAACCTTTTTTGAGATCTCTTGTTTACTGCAAGAGTGACAACCTGGAGTACCTCTGCCTTGAGGCAACTCTTTGTACCAGGTAATTTTTTGCATTGACCATGTTCTGCATTGCAGACACTAGATAAATATTCATCCTTCCAGGACAGGATAGTTCCATTTAGGGAAGAAAAAGCATAATTTTTTTTAATGTTTATTTCTAGATTTCATAAATTATATATAGAGTTCTTCATAATTGCTAAGAGTAATTAAAAACAAACTTTGAACACTTTTTATAATGTTACCATTTTTATTTCAGTGAAAACTGCTCATCAATTTAAACCATAGTTGGTTTATGAAATGACTGAAAAAAATGTTCATTTAGTTTTAAAGTCAAATACTAGTTTTAAAATATGTTGTAAATATATGTAACCAGATGTCTGTGCAGGTGTGCAGTCAATATCAGTGTGAAACCAGTTGTGTAGTAAGAAGCTGCATTGGAGGGACACAGTAACACCATCTGTGAAGCTATTCTACTTCAGCCTGCACATCTAAAGATGCTGAGCTAAACCTAAAACTGAGAAGCTTTAGAGGTCACCAACTTTTTTCTCCTGCATCCTTTCACCTGTTCATAAGTCTAAGTTATGCATGAGAGACTTTGGGCCTTTCTATGCCAGTGCATTCTTCTGTGATATTATCATTGTAATTTTAGATTTTGAAGATAAGAGAAAAATGTCTGTCTCTGGTATCTCTGTACATATCTTCCTGTATTGCAGAAATCGAGAAATTAATGAGATTTTCAAAATATCAGGTAGCCTTGTATTTTCTTTGTGTCAGATCAATAGGAAATATTTCTTTTGATTGAAATTTATGAAACAGGTTTTATATGTAAGTAGAATTGTACTTCTGTTGTGAGCATCAGAGAGGCTTAACTACAAATTTTAAAAGACCATTTACTACTATGTTTGGCAGCTTTCCCTAATAAACATATTTCTTATGGCCTTGTCTTCCTTGCAATGTTAATGCCACACGATCTTGAACTCTGAATGGCCTTTGATTTGAGCTGCATATTAACACAGAAAATATATGGACAATATCAGGAGCGCCTTGCTGTTAAGACTTCTGTTGTTATTTTAGTTTAACATCTCCTCTGAAACAGAAAAAAAAATTTGTTAGGGTTTCTGCTAAACATTTATTGACAGATTTCAAAGGGTTATAACTCATTTCTTTTGCATCCCTGAAATTTTTTGGACTGAAATTAATTATAGAAATTTTATGGTAAAATATGCTTAGGGAAATGAAATTGCATTTGGGGTTTTTTAGGTAGCTTAAGGAGATCATTATTTATTCCATTCTTTGACCCCAAATAAATTGTTTTACCTTGCGTTTGGTTTGTGGAGTTATTTTGCTTGTTTGTTGGGTTTGGCTTTTTTGTTTGTTTTTAATAGATTGGAGGTATTTTCCCTTTCACTGGAAACATGGATATGAGTGAAGCTGTTATACATTCACTGTGCAACAAAGAAGATTTTCCTCTAAAACATGTACAAGCATTTAACATTTGCTTTAATTATGTATCTATAAAGACAACTGTTAAGGAAATAAATCTGTTTCTGCTTTTGTGAGTCAAGCTATTAAATTAAAATTTTGGAGGGACCAAATTTCTTTTTCCATTTTAAGAAAAAAAAATTTTTTTCTTGATAATCCAAAATGCATAATTTTCATGGAATATCTAAAAAGGAAAAAAAAAATCCACAAAATAAAAGATTTATGTTTCTTAGGAAGGAACTGGAGGAGGAGGGTAAGTCAGAAATTTTATGAATAATAATGAGCAGTGAACATAACAGTCAATCCTATCTAAAAGAACAATGAGAGATTACACTGGATGGGTCATGTCCACTTGTGCAGAGATACAAAAAGGCCTGGCTGTATCTTATTTCTCCTACATGACACCACTTTTTTAGCTCTGTTATGGGAAACCATTACTGTGACAAATTCCCTGAGACTTTGTGTTGCCTATTGAGTCTGAAAAGTCACCACCATCTCTTATATCAAAGGAAATTTTTTAGTAAAGAGTAGAACATTTCAGCCTCTAGACTCAAGGATGGGCTTTTTTGGGAGTTTATATTTTATTATGTACCAAATTCAAAACTCAAATACACTTGAATTTCTGAGCCTTGAAACTTCTTTTCCAGAAATTGTCTTACTTGTAATATCCTTTTGATGACTGAAGCTTTGCTTCTTTTCATCCTCATTTTTCTCTTGCAATGGTTATTCCATATGGTAAAAAGATTGCATATCTCTTTAGCCTAAATATTCAGTTCCGTTTTACAACTGGATTTCTTACAAATTATTTATAATTTATAAGTTTTCAGAATGCATATCTTAAACCTTGGAAGAACCTATGATACCTCTGCTATATGGGTGTACCATGTTCTCATAGGAATCAGAGGAATTATGGATCTACTTACGTTGCATAGGTGTAATTGTCTCAAATTTATCACAAATAAAATTTATAGAGGAGATTAAGTAGAATTATGGTGAGAATTAAGGGTGTTTTTGCTTGAGCACATGTGAATAAAATATGACAGTTTGTGTTGAGCTTGTTGAACTGAAAATTGGAATTTACGTTTTAGCTAAGCAAGGACAAAATATTGCTAATAACTGAGTTTGAGGGAAGAAGTATGCATTGACAATTGTTTTCTTATTCTATTGAAGTCATGGGTTTTGTCCTGCAATTGCCTTAATGTCACAAACAGCATGTGCAGAATAGGTTTGCATGGTAAAGCAAACACTGTTTTGTGATAGCAGAAAGGGTTCTTTCTGATAGTGTGAAGTTATTAAGAAGATTAACAATAAAAAAATAGTACCATAAAGTTGATGTAATAATTTCAATCAACCCCCAGATCTCAGTTCCTGAATTCTCTTGTACTTCCTGTGAATCACTCTCCCTAGAGGATTCCCATAATAATAATATTGCTTTCATTAATATTTGTGGGTCATAAGTTACTTCATATATTCCCAGACTATAGTCACTTCTAATTCCAAAGCTTGCATTTACAAACCTTTTACTTTAATTGAAAAAGATGACACATATACAGCAGAAAATTGGGGTTTTTATGCATTTGGAAGTTAAAATAAGCATGGAGAGAGAAACACAGACAAACAATTTTGTAGATTATTAGGCATTTTAAAAATGTGGTTAAGATGGGAAAAGTGAGATGGAGAGGGTCTTTTTCTTTCCAACTCAGTCCCGTATTGATTTTTTCCCCTTTTCCTCTTCTTGCTTAATTTTTTCCTTTCCCATTTGTCAAGTGCACATTCTGAATGTCAGTTGGAAATCTGCAGTGTTTGTTTGAGATTAGTCTGTGCTAAGAAATGTGAATACTGAATTATCTTCTAAGTACGTTGGAATTTGAAGTTTAGAGAAAGTGATATAATACTCATGTACTGTCCATCATGCTAAGTAAACTTAACACATAATCTTTCTCATCAAACACTCCTTTTTATGCAGGAGCATGTACAGTGACTGCTAGAGAGCCGTCTTTGTTTTAACAGGGTGGGCCTTTTTGCTTTCCAATGGGGAACAATTTGTTCTAGCAGATTCAAAATTTATTTTCATAAATATGAAGCAAAGCATTTGATTTCCTAACATACTTCTCAAGGTGTACTGTGACTTTAGGAATAGCTATTAAGTGTTCAGTCCATCTCCTTTCCTTATTTGTCTGCTTATTTATTTTTGCTTAGGATCCTGAATTGCTGAATGTTTATAAGGCTGATTTAGAAACAAAAATATATCTTGCCTCCTTTCTGCTGGTTCTGGATACTTAATGAAAGTTTACTATCACAGTGTCATAGGAGAGTTCAAGCCGGAGGGGACTCCAGGAGGTTCAAATTCCTACAGAAGCCAAGTCAGCTGAGAGATCAGATCAGATTGCTCAAGGCTGTTGTTTATCCTGTTGTGGCTTGAGGACTTCCAAAGAGGGAGACTTCACAGCTTGTCAGGGCAACCTCTTCCAGTGTTTGACTGTTCTCATACTGAGAAAAGTTTGCATTACACTCAGTCTAAACCTTTCCTTTTTCAACTTTTATCTATTTCTTTTCTTTCTCCCACTGTGAAGATTCTGCTTCCACCTTCTAAGTGACCTCCTGTTAGATGCTGGCACATGCTACTAGCTGTCTCTAAAGTTGTTTCTTCTTCAGGCTAAACAAACCCTCTCTCTTTATCCTCTCTACACAGGGTAACTGCTCCTTTCAAATCCTTGGGAATTTACCTTTCACAAATTTCTAAAAATGAGAGGATGGTCTTGCAAAGCCATCAGCCAGCTCTCCAAGCACCACTGGAAGCAGCCCTTCTGGACTTGTGCTCACTCTACACTAAACAAGTGCGGTGGTGGATTTTCCTCTTGCCCTTGACAGACAGTTACATACACCTTATTTTCAAACAGTTTCATATTCTTCAACTGAGTAATGACTTCTGATTTTCCCCATTAGGATAATAACGTACCTGCTTTTCATGGATGTCTAGAAATGTGTAAAAGACATAGTTATTACTGATAACTTGTTAGATATATGCTTTATAATCAGAAAAAAGATTTGGTTGTTGAGGAAAAGATTAATAGAAAAATACTTGTTCTTTCTTTAGTTTTAGGTACACGGCTGTGCTTCATTATTTTAAAAAATTGTGCTTTCAGGCTGTTCACTGTAGCACTCATCCTCTTTTCAAAAAAATGTAATAATGAAATTCCAAAGCAGTTTAAGGGAATTGAAATGAGGACAATAAAAAGCCTGAAAATATCTCTACTGGGTTGTGACTTAGTTTATCTCCTTTGGTTAGATATACAGTGCAAATTATTTTAACAATGCAATTGTTAATTTTTAAGTATTTTCAAATTTGTGTTTAAATGTGTTTAAATACAAAATTGCCAATTCTGAAAAGGAAAAACAGCATATTAGCTACATATTTTAATTTCCAAACTTCAGAAATTTTCCTTTTTTTTTAATTTTTTTTTGATTGAAGTCTTTGAGGTCCTTGTGTTGAAACCAGATAAGGTACTCTGTGCTACTTATTTATTTAGGAGAAAGCTTTCAGTGGTAATGGATAAGACAGAATTTAAATGTTTCTTACTAAGACTGAAATCTCTAGTGAAACAAGTTAAGTGCTCTTGAACCTGATAAACTCCTCTGTGGATGAGAAGAGAGGACCTTGACTTCCCTCTTTTAGAACTCCTTATGCTTCCAATCTACTTCTTTAACAAACGTAGACAAGTAAAGGGAGTGACATGGACTGAAATACATCAGAATGATAACAGGCAAGCAACATCTTTAATTGTCCTCTTAAGGTCCATTTATAATTTGGAATAGTCATATGTGCTGGAAATTAAGCTCATGCTGAGGCATTACTTCAACTGTAAAGAAGCATTTTCAAGAATACTTATTAGTGAAACACAGATAGTTTCTTTGTGTGAATGTCACTGGTGCAGGAGGAGGCCTGTACAGCTCTATCCTGTATGGCCACCTGCTGAATTTCTGCAGCCACCCCACTGTTGTTATAAAATGTGTCACAGCCTTTGGAGTCGTCCCTGTCCAGAAACCACCCCAGATGGATGTGTTTGGGGCTTGTGCTTTACGGTGATGTATACACACTTTTTTTCTGATTACAGGAAGGGAACTCCTCTCTGGGCTTCTAAAATAATTCTTATGTATTAGGCTTTTATGATCTCGTGAGTACAAGGCCTTACTCTGCTTTTTCTTCAGATGGACAGCTTCAGTAGACATCTAACAAATCTCCTTTGTTCAGTCTTGAAAGTACTTTGAGGTGTAATTCACCTTCAGAAGTTTGTCTTTGGGCTTCTCATAAGTTCTACAGTTAAGTGAGATGTTGATGAATCATTTCATTTGTTTGTTAGACAGATGACCTTTGATTCAGGAGCTAGAGGAGTCTCTTTCTGTCGACCTTTGATACTCTCTCTATTTCATTCCCCTACAAGTATTTGTACTCAAGTATTTATAGAAAACTATGCTGACTTGGTACTGTAATTTATTTTTTTGCATCAAATTTCCGCTGAGCACATTAGTATTGCCATCTAAACAGTAAATTAATCATTACATGCATGTCTTCATAATTTTCTTTAATAAATCTTGTTATAAATTAATGTGGGTTTTTTGATAACTCCAAGATAAGCTAGGAAAGGTTTAATAACTTTTCTCCAAATGACCTACCAAGGTCTCAAAATCTATTATAATAATTAATGTTTAACTGTGAAGTTGAGCATATTTCACATAATTTTTAATGTGTGCTCCTGATAAATATTATTTACAATACCAGTGATTAATCAGTGTTATAACTACATGTCCATATGCATAAAGGAGAAACGCCCCAAGTGAATTTAAATTTTTGTATTATTGAAGCTAGACAAGAGAAACTGTGAGCTGTATATGAGGTAAAGGCCAAGAATACTTGGTAGAACTGCCTCTGAAGTAAATCTGACATATTCACAGTGATGCATTTGTACCTCTAGGTCTGCAATTTCACTATGATGATGATATAGGATGCACTTTAGGGCTGAGTTCATAGCCATGAATGGATGTGATGTAGTTTTCTTAACAGAGCTTCTTTTAGTGATGCTCATCATATTGCTAATATAATTGTCTATTGAGAAGGACTCCTAACCTAGCATTATATAGTTGTGCAAGCCTAAAAAAGGTAATTCCTTAACCTAATCATAATTTTAGATTCAAAAATATCTAGGTAAAAATATATCACCCTTCTTATTGTGAGTAAAATTAGTTATATCACTTATTTATTTTCTCATTCTGGAAGATAACTAATATATAACAAATGCTATTAAATACTGTTATCTATTCATTCCAGTATGAAAATTTTGAATGTAACCAGCCTTAAAATGTACATGAATAATTCTTCTTTTGTAAAATAACTGTGATTTTCTTTATATATTTTGCATTATGTTAGTCTTCCCCATGCAGAGGTAGAAACTGCATTTATTCCTGTGATTGAGCTTCCAGTACTACCTTTGAATCTTTGCAGAAAAGAAAAGAAAAGAAAAGAAAAGAAAAGAAAAGAAAAGAAAAGAAAAGAAAAGAAAAGAAAAGAAAAGAAAAGAAAAGAAAAGAAAAGAANGTCTTGCTGCAAGCAGAGGGGGGCACGTAGCAGGAAATCCTGGTATTAAAAGATTAATTTACTTATATGACATAAGAGTTTAATAAAAAAAAAAAAAAAAAAAGAAAAGAAAAGAAAAGAAAAGAAAAGAAAAGAAAAGAAAAGAAAAGAAAAGAAAAGAAAAGAAAATAAAAGAAAAGAAAAGAAAAGAAAAGAAAAGAAGAGAGAAAAAATATTGCATATAGAAAGATTTCTTATAGACATCTCTCCTCCTCTGAGTAAATTGAATGCCTCTGGGAGTATTACTACATCCAGCTGGAAGGTAGAACATGACTTAGAAAAAAACCTAGTGTCATCATGTAGCGGTTTTTCTTTATCAGAAGTCAAAAGAACTTGTCAGTCTGCAAGAATAAGCTTGTCTAAAACATTAATTTTAGTATTGTTATTATTTTCCAATAGAATCTCTCCCTGGAAATTCTTAACCCTGGAATATGAAATAAAATATGTGTTATGAATTAAAATGGTCAAAAACCTCAGTGGTCTTATTCTAAAGCACAGACATTTGAAAAAATTATAAGTAATCTCTAGGATTTTCTTTTTTCAGCATGTTATTATGAGGGATTTTGGACTTCATGGATGGTTTTCATAGTGCCCCATAACCCTTGGAAAAACCTCTAACGCAGATAAATAATACTGTTAAGATCCACATTACTCATATTAGGTGAAACAGCTAAAAGAAAACGAAACTGAAATGCTCAATTTTTTTCTTTAATTTCTAAGCACAAACACTATCTTAGAAGTGCTATAATTATTAATGCATTCTTTGCTATATTTATTTCCTGAATTTCCTTATGTGTCCTTCCTAATTTGTTTCATGTGCTCTTACTGTTATGCTGTCTGACCATAATGGTGCTTTTACAGTCTGATAGTTGCTAACCAAAACCAGAAAATTATTTGCACTGTGGTGCTACCTGTAGATCTCACGAATGTTCCTGGTCCTGTAACCAGAATATGTGGCATACATACAATTAAAATGCAGTTAATTTCTTAGTCAAAGTAGTTAAAATGTACAGGAAACTTTGATTTTCAGTATGAGCAAAGTGATATTAGTTGGCAAACATTCTAATGTTATGTCTCCAAAAAATATTACTGCATTTCTGGAAGTTTCTTTAGTCATAGTTTATGGTTGCAAAACCTGTAATTCTGAGAGAAATTAAAACCTTGTATTCAACCACTACTGTATTCAAAAATACTCATGTTTGAATTTTGTCTGGAATTTTAGGTACAACTTGTCATTCAGAAAAATTGTGTGTCTGTTCCAGTAATTCTCAACTAGTCTACCATGCTCTGTGCTTTGAGGCACATGCAGCCTGGGTAAGTCTCACCAGAAAGTGGGAAACAAAATGTCTGTAAAGCTCTGTGAGTCCTAAGCAATCAAATTCAGTATTCTTTAATTTGAAGTTTAAATTCTAAAAGCAACTCATTTCAAAGTGATGAGCATATGCTAAGGATATATTTCTGATGATGTTCGGATATGTTTGTATTATCTTTTCATTTCAAGAAATAAAGCAACTGATTTGTGCTTCAGTTATAACTGGTGGCATAAGACTTACCAAAGACTTATTTTCATCTTTTCATCCTGAAAGAGCAATGTGGATGGAGAGAAGGTCTTATCTTTATCTTCTTTATTTTGGAGAAAGAAAATATTACTTGTTCAAGAGCTAAGTAAGATTGTGTGTTATTCAATTTCTCTTTATAGAAGAGAGAATGTTCTTAGCAAGAAATTATTTTTTATTTATCTATTTATTTAATGTAATCTACTCTCCTTTATCATATTTTTTCCCCTTTATAAACCAGAAGTCCTCTGTAAAGTTGATCAGATACAAAACTACAAAACCAAGTAAGATTACCAATCCTTTTGGGACTGTAAATTTTCCCTTACTGTAATGGTTCTGTGTTGATCTTTTAAAAGTGTCTTATTTGAAAGTAATTCACTAAGGATATTTGGAATAATACTGTTCAGAGTTAAAAGATTTTGTGGCAAATACGTAAGTGGCCAGTATCTTTTTTGGGAAAAGCTTAACACCTTTTCTAGTCTTCTGAAAAATACAACTTCTTGTGGTGAAACATATTACCAAGCCCAGAATACAGAAGTATGGTTGCACTTTGTATGGAGCACATGGTGTAAGCCAGCTGCATCATCTATGACCATGTAGAGGAGAAAGATACACTAAAAAACAGATTTTTAATCTTATTTAAGGAATACTAACTACTAAAATTCTGCTTTCTCTTTAGAGTCAAATACAGATTATTGAGAACCTGAGTCATGCTGTCAACTCATGTTTCATTCCTCCTACTCATACCCCTTTGCTTCCTGAAATATTCTCTTGTTTCAAGGTGTTAAGGTTTGTTGTGTGACATTCTGTCCTTTCTTCCACTTTACAGCTGTGTCATGGCATTCTGAAAACAAAGACAGAACTAGCTGCTAAAACCTTTTCTACATTAGAATCAGTGTGTTTCAGCAAACTGATCAAAGCTTTTGGGTAAGGAAAGAATCAGAGTAATTTATAAAAAATAGTTCACTTTATGGACTGATGAAGCATGTGTACCATCTCTTGGAGTGCACCTTCTAAACTACCCTGAAGGCAGAAAATGTGTTGTCTCCTATCAGCAGATGGAAAAGAATGAAGCATGGTAGTTGGCAGAGGATGTCCTAAATTCAGCAAAAAGCACTCAGCAGACACTGTCTGAGAAGCCTCTAACTTAGCTACTGAGGGCTTTATCCAACATGTTTGCACATTGCATTCTTTGGGATTTACAGCCTCTTTATGTTCTGGATTAGTTTCCCTGAGTCATTGTTGGGCTAATCCAAGACACAGAAGCTCATTCAGTTTCTCTGTGACAAGACAATGCCATGTGTCTCCAAGCCAATAAGGACAGTGCTGAGGCATAACGTTTTTGCAGGTACCAAATTATATTCTTATGTTTACTTTCAGCTGAAATTAAATATTAAAATATGTCTTCAGAATTATGTTTGCTGCCCTACTAGAGTGGAAAGTGTACTGTGAATATAAAATATTAAATCTGTACTGTTCATTTGTGGTTAGGAAGTCAGAAGGGAAAAAAAGTATATAGTATTTAAGAAACTTCTCTTTTAGATACACATTTTCAAAGGAAGAGGAGAGTAAAGTGGCATTTACCTTTCCTTATAGAAAGAGGTATTATATAATAAACACTTTTTTCTTCCCTGTTCTCATTGGAAATTAGTGTGAGACTGTATGGGATTTACAGTTATTTAAATTAATCTATTCTTAATGTACAGACCTGAACACTGAAATAGACATAACACAGGCATAGAGGAATAGATAATCTCCATAGCTTTCCAAGATTCGCATATCTGCCAAGGTAAGCTGATTTTAAATTCCCATTTCTCTGTAAACAAGATTAAATCAGGATTTTTTTAAGGTACTTGAGTATTTTGAGGTGCAGAAAGCTTGTTCCATTTTATGTGTGAATAAGAAATAAAATATTTAATTTTATCATTGGATTATAGTCTTATAATCTTATAGTTTAATGAAGTAAGTGCTAATTCATCATTACAATAAGCAACACTGTTTTCAAAGTAGTTCTAGACCAGTGTTAAAATACAGTAATTTTAACCTTATGTAATTACCTGTAGTAGAAACTGATATTTTCTTTAATTTAATATCAGAATTTACTACTACACTATGTATTTTTTTAATACTTAATTTTGGAACACTACTCTTACAGATTTCGAAATATCGAATTCCTCCAGAGATGAGAATGACATAAAGGGAATATTATAAAGAAATTAAATTCTGAACTCACACTGAAATGAACTATATGATAAAGTTATTTTAAAAAGGGAAGACGATATTAATCACTAACACTCTAGTTTCACTTCGGCTTTTACATCAGGGTGATCAATGTTAGTAATTTTATTGCAAAGCCCAAATAGAGAAATTCCTTTATGGCAACGGAAGCCCATTTCTGGGAAGTGAGCAGTATGGGAATATAATGTGGAACTTGATTATTTGTGCTGGAAATAAATTTCCTAAGCTCCATCACTCTAGAATGTTATAGTCACTTAAGTACTGTGCACTTGCAGTATCATTGGAAAAACCCACCCACTTTAGAAGACCTCTGTCCTTTGTTGGGAGTCTCATCTCTTGGTTTGATACACTGACTTTTGCAACCCAATGAGGAAAGATTTTAATGTGTAATTCACAATGACATATTTTGTTTTTCTTTTGTTGTGGTTTTTATGAACTATAATTAGTTCTGCATTAATCAAATTTGAAATTTAAAAAAAGAGAGATTTTCCTAATATTTTATGGAAAGAAACGGAGAGATTATGTTGTCTAGTTGGTTGGGTCTTGTGTTGTTGGTTAAGGAAATGTAGACTCAAGCTCAGACTGGTATTATCCAGGATGTGGAGTAAGGATCAAAAAAGTTTTTTCTCTAAAGGACTATCAAAGTCCTTTGCTAAGCATACTTGCTTCATCATTTCTCCTCTATCTTTTTCTTAATCCAGAATTGCTGAATTTGAAAAATCTTTCAGATAAATGTTATAACGGAAAACAAGTTAAATGTGAAACAGGTATAACTGTAGAAACACCTGGACTTCAAAAAGAACTCTGCTCTAATTTTTCAATGACACTGCTATAGGTTTTGCAACATATTGTTTAACCATATATGATAAAGATCTAATAACATTAAGCAGTCTAGTCATTAGCTAAATTATTAATTCAGGGTGGGTTTTAAATTATTTTTAAAAATAATTACATCATTTGAGCTGTGCTACCACCACTAACACTGGATAAATTATAACTAATCTTTGCATTTGGACTCTTCTGTGAAGAACTTAATTGGTCAAATACTAAATTCTTGGGTCAATATAAGGTGTGTTCTCTTTCTGGGCATAATGCGATTTTAGGTCTATCATGGAAGTTTTTCGTTCAGCTGTTAGTCATTTGTTTCAGCCTAGATGGGTGCATTTCTTTCGTGTTTATCTATTTGAGTTTATTTGACATTTGAATGAAATTTTTCATTCAAGCAGGTGGTGAGCCTTTACTTTCTGCCTTGCACTGTTTAGCAGGATAATTGCATGGGAGAGCAGTCAAAATGCTAATTGGGATGAAACAATCTAGTGAACCTCTATGAAAATATTGTTGCATGTCTACAGGACTTGTGTAGGTAGTTTAGAAATTCTATCAGGAAAAATTCTTCCATCAGGATTTTTTCCTAGGAGAGTTAGAACCAAAGCTTTTGAAGTTCTTAAGTTACTATTTGCTTGAGATAAAATGTTCAGTAGAATACATTAAATTTCAGGCATAAAGTGCTTTACTCAGGTTGAATGTTTGATTTTTGGACAGAAATACATTATTTTCTGCATGAATAGGAAGGCATGATATAAAGTTGGTCTGAGCAGGTAGACTAAATCTGAAACATTTGGAATGAGTGCACAGACCAGAAGAGAAGAGTTACTTTTATGAAATTCTGTATCTACAGTGTAGGCTTGCAGTGCAGGCTCACAGTGCCTGTTGAGCACCTATAGATAATTAAGGTTTTCTTGATTCTCTTCAATATGTGACTGGCACTTCCTGTTCTATTGATTTAAAATCTTCTTTTAACAATGTCTTAAGCAGTGATTTCTCAAAAGTAGCAGTAGCCAACATAGCCAACGACAACGTCCAAAAGCAAATATAGTGATTATTTGATAAGCCCCATAAATTGCAGGCTTTAGATAAGATGAATAGAGATTAGTGAACCACTGGGGTTTGCTGTTCTTTGTAGGGCTTTATCTTTCTACAAGGGGTAATTGCGTCTAAAACTTCTCTAAATTTGGATCACATGGAGTAAACGGTTTCCCCTGCTCTCCATGGATTTTAAAGAAATCTACACATGTTTTGGAAAAGCAGTTCTTTTCAGAAGGAGCTGTTTCACAAAATGTCAGTATCACATGCTGCTCTTGGACCACTGTCTGCTGTCAGATGTTTATGTGCACATACCCTTCTGATGAGCTGGTTTAAAAGCAGCTTGAGTACATCACTCAGTAGAAATGCAGGATGGTGTAGGAAAACGTTTTGATCTAAAAGTATAAAAATCTTCCTCTGTAGTCAAAAAGATGTTGCAGGACTTGACCATTTCCCACACAATTCCTATAGGTAATGCGCACTTCAAGACAAAAATCTAAATAGATACTTTTCTTGGTGGAATAGATTGATGGTGTTTTTCTTGCTGTTCAACAAGTCAATGCTGGTTTTCAGTAGGACAGTAGCTGATTGGTAACCTGGCTCCACTGCTCTCATCCTTTGAAGGAACTTACAGGCAGGAGAGAGATGTAAAGGTTAGAGTACCATTGTCCAAGAGGAGGAAAGGAGCTTTCACATATGGACAATTTGGAGGACAGAACTGATATTTATTTTACATACCAGAGTTTATTTTCCTTTTGAAAGAGATATGAAAAAGGAAGCAAAAGTGCCTCCTGGCTATTGCCCTAGCATCTTTCTGAATCCCTAGGGAGAGAGTGGCACAGTGAACAAAAATTTCAAAGGTGTAACAGATGTGAACTTTTGACTGAAAGAAGTTTGCTACACGGCACGTGGCTGCTACTCAATGTGACTGAGGGTAGGGATTGTCCTGTGTTGCCCTGTTACAGAACAAGACACCTTTAGGTATGCAAGTAAATTAAGGTCTGTCACACAGATAGATATTGATATGATCTCCTGAAGTATTAATATACAGGTGGAAAGCTACTCTAATGAACTAATTTAATTTTTGTGTCATCAAAGTTGCAATGAAATATAGATAGGAATTCAAATGCATTGACTTTCTGGATCACTAATTCTACATATTGAAGAATGTTTCACATGGATGGAGTTTCCATTCCTTATTTTGGTGCAGATGAGGCATTCTAAAAAAATACAATTTTTGGATCTCAAACCTTGAAAAAACTTTTCTTAGTGCAGTGCACACCTTTATAAAAGATGATCAGTTCAATGACCCTGACAGTTCAATTACAAATGGTCGAGCACTTCTGCCATTTAGCTGGCAAGGGAAAATGAGATAGATTTTAGGGGTTTGGGATATTTGGAATATATTAACCTTCTTTCTAAGGAGTTTATGTGGTGTTGCCTTTATCTCTACTTTCTTTTGTGTAGTTTTCAGTACCTTGTGTTAACACAGAAACATGTTGAATTCATTGTTATGTCTTTGAAGTGAATTTACTTGGGTTTGTGGAAACTAGGAAAAACATAGGGTTTCGATATGAAAATCTTGAGAATTTTGTTTACAATCTGATGTTTTTTCTCAATTCTTCCTGTACCAACACATCATAAAACAACATCTTTTTTTTTTCTTTTAAGAGGGTAAATTAAGAAAAATATAATAGAAGAGGAACATTTCTTTGAGGAAGTTGCATGCAGTTGTGTATCAGAGTCTGACCCTTTTACTAGTTCTAGACAGCTAAATTCCTCCTTTCAATGGAATGCCTACATTCATTCTTTTTATACTTGGTACTTGGTTCTTGGTGTTGTTTGTTTTTTAGTTTTTGTGCTGGGGTTTTTTTTGTTTGTTTGTTTGGGGGGTTTTGTTTGTTCATTTATTATTTTCTTCCATTTAAATGTTCTCCATATTGCTTAGTTGTCTTGGTTTGGAAAGATAGGTGTCTGTCAGGGAAAGCCGCAGCCTCCCTTGAAATGGAGAATGTAAACCCACTACCTCCAAATTATTATAATTTTGAAATTAAGGGGCTTTCAGGCAAAGATATGGGAATAGGAATAACAGCTCTTTACTAGGAATATTAAAAATAAAAATGTAGTAGTACCAAAAAGCAAACAAAGAAAACACTGACAGAGTCAGAATACAACCTGACACCCTGCTGGTCAGGCTGGTGGTAGCAGTCCAGTTAAGTCCTCCTGGCATGACAGATGTGGTCCTGTTGGAACAGAGATGATCCTGTAGAAGGGTCCAGTGGTGGTGAGATGGGTCTGGTCTTCCTCTGGGAATCCAGTGGAAACAGGCTGTTCTGGTGTTCTGAATCTCAGATTTTATCCAGCTAGGAATGCTTGGCCCCTCCCCCTGGGTGGAGCATCTCACAATGGGATGATGTAATTTTATCAGTCATGCAGTGAGCCCTAATGGCCCATTAACAGAAGATATCCCCCCTGAGGGAAGATGGGTCGTGGAAGAGATAAAGAAAAACACCTCCTAAACTGTTTTCAACAGATGGCAATAGAATGCATATTTTTGATTACTTCTTGCATTGCAACCCAAGACACTTAGGCATATGCTTACTCCTTCCTTCCTTCCTTCCTTCCTTCCTTCCTTCCTTCCTTCCTTCCTTCCTGCCTGCCTGCCTGCCTGCCTGCCTGCCTGCCTGCCTGCCTGCCATCATTTTTTTCACCAAAACAGGTAGTGCAGACCAAAAATTAGCATTGAGAGAAGCAATGAGACAAGTTTCCTCACCTGCATTCCCAGTTAAGAGCCATCTGTTTCCTGTTTAATTGTAGTATCCTTTACATGGTTTTTCCAAAACCCCTCTTGCATTAATCGACACAATCCCAATAAAAAGAAACACCAAATCTTTGAGAAGCTAAGGAAATGTAGTTAAAATTACCCTGTATCTCAGGTGGGAAAGATTGATAATAAAATAGTTCTAGTATAGACCTTAGTCTTAGAAATGCTGGAGATTTTCAGGGACAATAGTCTGCTACTCATTTTTTGTCAAGTTGGTATAGCAGGCATGCAATGTTATGTCATGATCTATGTCAATTTTGAGTTTGCCTTATCCTGGTTAGAGCTGGGAGGCGGCTTGGCCAGGCACTGGAGGTTATTCTGTACCACCTGGTGTCATTGCTGGGGGCAGAGGGAAGGGGGTCACTTCTGGGCAAAGGGGGTCCCTTCCATTTGAGTAAGTGTGACAGAGGGAGTGGTGGGGTAACACCAGTGCTGAGCATTTTGCATGTGAACTATGCAATCATTCACCTCTCTCTTGTATACTTTTGTTATTAATATTGTTGCTGATAGTTTTCTTATTTAATTGCAGTTTCCAGTAAATTGTTCTTTTCTCAGCCCTTAATCTTTAACTTTTGTGTCTCCAGCTCTTCTATGCAGCCTGCCACAGGGGAAAGGGAGAGGGGGAGAAAGCAAGTGGCAGCATGGCTTGAAGTGTCTCAGCAGGAGCACTGAACTGGGGAATGCCATTCCTAAACCATGACATGCATTTTAAACAGTTGGAGAGAACAGCCGAAGACATCAAGAAGTTTCTTTCAACCTGGTACTTTTTAAATTAGCACAGTAGATATTAAATCCACTAAGCTAATAAGTTTGAATATTCTTAACAGAATATGTGAAGGTACAATATCACCTCCAGGGGAGCAGAACAGGATACATAAAATGTTGGTATTACTTAAGCAGAACTTTAGCACTTTTTTCCATGAGGCTGTATCAGACCTGTCTCAGGCTCGTGCTGGGACTTCAAATGAGTTACTGAACCTGAATTACTATCAAAGGCAGCATGCTGGTTTGTCATTATCATAATATAAATTACTGCTAAATTCTCAGTTAGGGAGTATTTTCAAACTGAATCCTAGAATTTCTAGGCTGTTGCAATATATGTAGACACTTTCATCTACTGATAAACTCTAGATGATGAAATTGATGGTTTGCAATTGCTCCTCCACTCCCATGAAAATTGCTGGATATATATTGCTTTGATTAGTCAAGATGTGTTAATAAGAAGTAATATTCGGATAGCAGAACACCATGTAATTCCTCTTGTTATATTCAGGAGTTGCTGCTATGTTCATTGTCTTGCTCCGTACCTGGAACTGTCACAGTGCTCCTGAATTTTGGTTTCATGTTTATGATAAATAACTGCAGTGAAGATTATATCTAATCTCAAAAATAAAATGTTTTGGCTTTTACTAATGTCACTGTGGTGGTCATGACAGAGAAAATGCAATAATGTGACTGATTCTCTGCAATATTCAGCATGAATATTGTGATAGGACTAAGGTATTTAAAATACTCATCCTTGTTGCTTTTGCTTTGCTATCCTGCATGGAAATGTTTGACCCTCAGCTGCACTTGCAACTGGCATGCTTCTGTTTAGAACCACACACCTTTTCTTCTTTCATCTTGTTATAAATATCCTATGTATTAATCTGGGGGTGAGAATGGATGTAAATATTGTTTGTATAAAATCAAGTTTGGGGAGAGAGTTTTGCAGAGCAAAAACAACAGCACCTGCAGTCCCAGCTGCAGGAGGGAGAGGCGACACTGCAATCAGCATGTGAAAGGGGGCAAATCAACACCATTGTGAGTCCTGAAACACCAAGATGACCGGGGCCCCTCCAAAATTCAACGATGGCGCCTGGAAAAAGAACCCCTGTCTGCATCCGAAAACCCCAGAGACAAAAAATCCAGGGCCTCCATTCTGATTCGGCTCAGAGAGGCGTTGGGACTGAATGGAAAAGACA
>QVAJ01000422.1:153716-167158 GCA_003546035.1 Mixornis gularis | reverse complement strand
TGCCTATCTCCCAGCTCGTTCGGGCTTTGCTGTTGGCTGGAAACTCTGCCGGCATTCAATTGCAAAATTGATTTTTTCTGCGTTTATTGTTTTCTTTTTGAATTGGTTTCATTCCAATTTGTGCTCAAATTCCATTTTTAATAAAATTAGACTTTTGATCCAAGAGTGGGTCATTTCATTTATAACAATCTCCATCTTTTCCATTGCTGACTGCTAAATGAATGTGTTCTTTTCTTTTCTACTCCACAGTAGTTCCTACTTGTCTTTATATTATTATATTATTCTTAACATATTACCAGAGCAGAACTGCCATACATTGGAATCAGTAAAAGCAGAACACTGTCATTTTGATTCAAAATCATTTTACACCTGCTGCACACTCAAGCAGTACATTGTCTGGAATGGATGTTTCTCTGACACCTTATTCCAGGCCACTAAATCTGCGTTACACTCTTTCCTTTTCAAGTGGTCAGACCATGTCTCTGCTACTCCTGTGGGTATGACACCATGATCTAATCTGACTTCAGCCAGACTCATGCACTGCAGTTCTTGTCCCCTGACTGCCAACCAGAAACCAGATTTGACATGTACAGAGTTTTGCTTTTGCAGCTTATAGGCAGTAAGAATGTGCAGTGACAGAGGAATGATTTATGATTTATTTGTTTGAAGGAGAATAGAATTCAGTATGTTTATGACACACTGTATTAACCATATCTGGCATTTCAGTGGAGCCTGTAGGTAGATATGATGTAGCCTTGCTAAATCCTGCAATTTGCAATGTCTCTTTGGGAACAAAGCATGTCCTAATTCAAATTACTCTTGCTCTTTCAATATGTCAGATTCTAGATGCTATGAGGCAGATTACTCAGATGATAAATATATATCCTCTATTTAAAATCTCTCTGTTCCTGTTAACATCTATGGGACTGAAGAATTATATCTTCACAGGTTCAGAAGATAAGGATATGTTGAACAGAGTTCTGTAAGTGACTGTCTTTGGTCTAGTCCTATTCAGTATTCAGCCACACAACAGGACACCACATAAGTATGCTAATTAAAATTTATTTCAAAGAAAAAACTGGGGAGGCCTACACAGAGAGAAAACCAAAAATAGCCTAAGATTTTAAACAATCCTGAATAAGTGTCCCAAAGATGAAATAGTCAATAACCATATCTGCGCATGTAGCATATTTAGAATATTTAGTTACACCAATGCAGAGAAAGAATTTACCATATGGGTTAGTCTGCAGAAAAGTGTTGAAATTGATAATGAAATTAAGCAGCAATCCACGTTGTGTCTCCACTGTTGCACACATTGTGTAGCAGCAGTAAATGCCAAAAAAATATGTGAATAATGCTTCAGTGATACTTGGGAGCTGTAAGACTCCAGCAAGAGCAATCTGTGTAATTCTGGGCATTCCAGTTAAAGAATTATATAAACCAGTTAGGAAAAGCCTAATGGACATTAATAAGAATGCTTAAAGGTAGCAAAAATGAGGCTCATGAGGAAAGATAATCGTGTGTATATATATATATATGTTATATATATATATATATATATATATATGTTATATATAGATGTATATGTGTGTGAGACAGAGAGAGAAAAGAAAATAATATGGTCTTCAAGTCCATAAAAAGTTTCTTAAAACAGGAGATACTCTGCATATTCTTGGTGACCAATCCAGGTTGTAATGGAAAAATATTGAAGAGATGAGAGAACTTTTGACAGTGAGGAGAGTAAACAAAGGCAGAAAGGTTGTGAAGCCTCCAGATGTAGCATCCTTTGAAAACAAATTGGCTAAATATCTTCCTGGAGTGGTAAAATAAAATTCTGTCCTGAGAGGAAGGCATTATATCTTTTTTCTTCTTATTGTTTCACAAATTCTAATACTTCTTTATTTCTCTGTATGAATAGCCCAAGTATTTTGCAAGTCTTGAAAACAAACCCTTTTTAGACAAGTAAAATCTGGTGAAACTTGCATCATATAAAAGCAGTGTAAATGTGAGAGAATTATATCTGTCCAGATGTAAATAACTTTGGATTGAAATAGAAGAGAGGAGAAAAATTTCACACAGGTATAAAAGAGCTATTGGTGGGTATATTCCAACATATGTTGACTCACATTATATATGGTTTTAGCTGTCAGAGGAGTTACAGACTGTTTCCATCCTGCCAGTCTTTTCCAAACATTGACAGTTTTCTCATGAAAGTTTCTTATTTCATGTCAAAGGATTTATTTTATGTCACATAAGGATAAAAGATCTGCACTGAAGGTTTTGGAAGATGGACAAATCCTTCAAAGGCTAGTAGCAGGTGATGGCTGGACTGCAGGTAAGTAAGATTGTGCCATTTGTGCCGTCATTGTTGTCATGGAATCCTTGTTCCCAGAAAGTCAGTGCTTCAGCTTGCATAGTCCATAGCTGAATAATGGCTTGAGATCAAAATGACACTGCAAGAAATATTAAAACTGTGTGTTTTAGCAATGTGTCAAATAGCTCTCGTCAAAGGGGTTATTTTCTCCAACCTGCAAATATCATGACATTTTTTATTGAGTTAAAGGGCAGATTTCCCATGCATTTTCTTGAAGAATTATGGTACTTTTTGTATTTACACATAGTGTACATTTCAGTCCACAATTTTTCCCTTTGTTGTAAGAGTAACACCAACCTTAAAGTTTTCTTTAGTTTATATTTTCTTGCCTGCAGAACTATCTGAAGTTTTACATTATGATAATATATTTCTTCTTACAGATATGAGGTCTATGTAAAATACAATACATGCTTTATAAAACTCAGGATACAAAAATTGAGCCTGTGTACAGGTAATAAGGTGTTTAGCTTTTACTATGAATCTGAAGACTTTCATTAGTTTTTTCATAATTTTGGCTTTTTCTCTATAAAAGATGCCTGGCAATGTCAATATATTAATTGGTATGATTCACTTAAGCAAATAATTCCTTGTCATAATTACAGCATAGATTCTGTACTGCTTACTTCAAACATTACTCATCATTCTCCCATGATTGCTATTATTATTTAGTATATGATTGGACATTTAAAAATAAATAGACTGCTTCTAATGATCCAGAAAACATTAAGTTATCAACTGAAATGGCTGATTTTGAGAACCTTTCAGGTCCCATGAACTGTAGCTGCGATTTTCTTACTTGTCTTTCCATGATGTGTTTATATGGTAGATTGTAAAGAAAATATTATTGAAAGACTTAAGGGTAAAGCAAGTGTAGATTTAGATCATCACAATGATTTTCTGGCTCACAGTTTTCAAGAGTACTCTATTAGTGATTTCATTGGAAATGTTTTTAATATTGCAGCAGTTGTGATTTGGAGAAAGACATTTCCAAACCTTTAAAATGAAGCCTTGTTTTCTCCCAAACATTTTCATTACTAGGAATAATGTCAAAAAGGGAGTGTGTTCTTTATACTAGCAGAGAAGAAGCATTGCAGAGTATTGGGTTTTAATTTTGCTATTGGCCATAGCAATTCAGCTTTATATAAAAAAAATGTTGTGGGTTAAAATGTTTTTTTCTTCACAGACACTGACAAAATAATGTGTAGTGTTTAGATAGAACTATGCAGTAGCCATTAGAGACTGCTGGGTTCACAGAATCACAGAATACTCTGAGTTAGAACTACTTCTTGGTTATCATTCATAGACAGAAAAATAGAAGAATCCACAAATTCTGGTTGTGCGCAGAGATAGAATATGCAGCTACTGCTATTTTTCATACACAGATTTTTAGTTTCATGAGAAAAAAAGCTGGGAAAACAGGGACCTGGAATGATTACTTTAGGAGAAGTATCACAGTAATTCAGGACATTTTGTACTACTTGATGTTACTTCCTAAAACCTTCATCATGTTTTTGTTGAGTGACACAAGCAACATGCTTTGTTTAGAAAGTACAAAATTAATCTCTAATAGTGGTATCAGCATTACAACAGCACAATATACAATAAAAAATTGTGATACTTATTTGGGTCTCTGTAGAGATTGCAGTAAATTATAAATCAAACACATTTAGGAATATTTAGAAAAAATATATTAAATCACAAAAGTAAGACATAAAAATTGTATTTGGATCTCTTGGAGCTCTTTCCCCATCTGATCCTTGTGTACTTGTCATTGCCACAATTTACCCTTTCTTACCCTTGCAAATGAGGCTGTAAATTAAATACAGTAAATATATTTATATTTAGCAGCTTTTGCCCTGTTTTCTCTGAGGTATATCATAGCAGGTAGTTTCTCATGTAGCAAGATATATCAAGGTCTAGAACTAATCATGCCACTAAATAATTCAGTCTGACGGAATGATCCCTTTACATCAACTTGCTGATTTTAGTTGGTATGTTCCAGTAAGTATCAAAGAAAAGAAGTGTGTCAACAATAATTCTACCAAAGTAAACAATGCATCAAAGACTTTTAAAAGGTATAATATTCTGGTTTCCATTCATCCTCTTTCAACAAGAAGAAATCCAAGATGGAAGTGATATTCTCAAAAAAATGAAAATAATCCTATTAATATATGTTTCATTCTGCTACCAAAGTTTCAGACCATGTCATTGGAAAAAGTTGATCTATTCTACCAGAGGAGATCTTTTCTCTAAACAGAAACAAAAAAATCAAAGATTTTATGGAACAACCTTCATTTTCTTCCCAATGGTTCAGATACAAGACTTTTCAGTCTACAGAATCCTCAATCTGGATTTTTATTGTGTACTGAATTTAAAAAGATCAAGTGTGAATATTACATAAACATAAAAGAAGCATTTAATACCTATATACAGGTATAGTAATGGATAACTTCTCCCCAGTAAGCTTTCATAAAAATTTCTCTTGCAAACACATTGTTAATCATGCAAGACCTAAAACATCAGTGGATTTAAAAACTCTTAAATTGTAATTGATCACTAGCCTTTGAGGGCATGAATATCATAAAAATGTTTCCAGCCTATGAAGTAACATGTTTTTTTTGTAAGAACTCCTATCACTAAGTATATCCATAAATTTCTTTTAAGTCAATGACTGTGACTTGAGTGCCCTCATGGTCCTAAGCAAACATTCACCTTTTCCCCCTCATTGACACTTGCCTTTAAATAAATTACAAGAACATTGCAAGAAAAGCATTTACACCCACAGAAAGTCCATGATGGTGATACAGAGTTCACCAAAATCATTAGGAGTTTGCAGAAGATTTTATTTGGACTATATGCCTCCAACTGCAGTTCTGAGTGGACTGATTCTCTGGTCCTCAGAAACTGGGGAGCAGGAAATAAGAATCACACTGATCTACAGTGAATATTATCCTTCATGTCACCTTCAACCCTTAATATAATCTTGCTATTTTAGGTACTACTTTCACCAAAAATTCTAGGTGCTATACTGCAGACCTTAACACTCTGATGGAACCACATGTGGTAAAACAAATATCTTTCAAATGTGTATTAGGCATTAGGCTATCAATAAATATCACATCCGTGTATGCTGTCACATAGACCATTTGTACAGCTGAGGCCATGAAGTGCCAAGAAACTGTGTCTGATGTTTTGTGCCTGTCAAACAACAGGTCTCCAACACCACACAGGTCTGCAGCCCTCCTGTGATGAGAGATAAGGTTCTTAAGAGGCATAATACACAAAAACCTATGTTATTCAGCTTCACTTCTAAAATAATTTACTGCTTGCTCAGTCTGCTTGTGGCAGTGTAGACATTCCACTTCTAAAAAAAGATTTTTGCTCTTAGGAAAAATGGAACTGACTGCAAGGCCGACTTTGCAGACATCTGAAAGATAGTTTGAGGCTTGATTATTTCTTTCAAGATCTGAACACAGTGGCAGACAGAAAGTGTTTATAGTGCTTCCCTTTAGCTGTCCATTACTCATGGGAGTGATTCTCACTCCCCTGTTCTCCCTTTGAAAATCTGTTGGCTTTGGTGTAGCTGTAGGCAGCACTGTAAATCATTGCATTATGTGACTTTTTTCTTTCATGCAAAAGTTGAGTGTTTACAGGGATTTATATAGTAAAATCAGTTAAGCAATTCACTGTTACAAATTTATTTTTTTCTTATTATTTTGGAAAGTCACATTAAGTGTAAATTTCTCAGTTCTCTCCATTTTTCTGGGCTTTATACATTTTAAAGTGAACATGATAAAGAGACAATACCTTGGTATAAATAACATCTAATAATGCTTAATACTATGCTGAATTTTAATTTCTAGTAATATTTATAGAATATATATATGTCTTATAATTTAAATTATAAAAGACAGTAAACTCATGTTTTGTCCATTCTTAGATTTTGGGATCCACAAATAAATTTTGTAACAGATTTTTATAATGACTTTCTTTATTAGAAAGAGGTAAAAGCCTTTTTATTTTTGTGGTTGTTGCCATTTTATAATTATTAATGCTTTAAAAATTAAAAAAGGTATAATAAAAATGGTAAATCATACAGAAAAATGGAAGAGAAGGTATTTTTGTGTGTTAAAAACAAGAAGGATACTTTTTTTTCCCTGTAAATAGAGCCAGCCCACAACCACACAGAGAAATAAAAAAACCCCAAGGGTTAAATTTTGAAAGAGATAAGAACATAAAAATGATAGATTTAATTCAAAATACTGATCATCATTTACAAATAATAGATTCAGTTTTCTTTAAGAAAGGATGTAAAGTTCAAAACTTATGTTATCTTTTTTTAATGGCAGAAGTCTTAGTTTCTGTTCTGAATATTCATTTGTAAGTTTGCCTCCCCTCCCCTTGCATAATTAGAGCTCCAGCTATATCTGTCAAGCTGATAATTGTGCCTGTGATGTTTCTTTGCTTGTCTGTTATGGGACTTGCATTAGCGTTCAACAAAAAATAATTGAAGAAGGAGAATATTGACTGTGCAGGTGATATGAATAGATACATTAGTACAAACCTACAACCGGAAATCCCATTGAACAGTAGGACTCTTATTGTTGTGGGAGGTATTTGCAGGCATGAACTGTGAAAAGTATAAGTTTTAATGATCTATGTAGATTCTACAAAGGCAATCTATTTCATTTTACTTACTGTAGTCAAACGTAACCCCACCAAGAGGATTTCTGCCACATTACAGCTAAATATAAACAGGTGCCTGGCTGGGCAGTGCTCAGTGCTTGGGAGGGCTTGCCTGACCCTGAGCTGGTGCCAGATTGCCGTAACAAAGACCTGGTGACCACAGGAGCATTGCTTGACCTGAGTCAGACTTCTGTGACATCAGAGGTGGATGAAGCTGGTCAAAGCAGATGTTCACTGTGGGACTGTGGTGTCTCCCAGGGCTGGGAGAGGTTGTGATACAGCATCCAAATGGGGCTGGAGGCCAGTCAGAGGCCATCAGGTGTGAGAACACTGGAAAAACAGCACTGATCATAAAAAGAAAGAAATGTCCCTATTCCACCTTGAACACCGCCCCCACCCACCACAGAGCTTGGGAAGCTAGCTCCCTTTGACACCTCACTGTCTCTCTGCATGAAGAAGTCTGGTGCCATTGAGCAGAGGGATATTGGGAGTGCAAGAACAACACCAGACTAACAGGGCAGCTCAGAGTATGCTCTCAGGAGTAAGAGTTATCAAGCATATTATTATCAATGAAGCTTTTCTATATTTGGACTACATATATCACTCTAACACGACTGAAGAGAGGTGTTTGATAGATTTTGATCAGATCAAGATTTTAATTTGGCTAACAATAAATTCTTAGCTCCATGCATAAAATATGTTCCCTTTGCTTATTTTACACTCTGTCTTAAACCTGGTTAGAACCCAAATGAAAACTTCATACTGCACACCATATACACCTAGCATGTTATTAGGGAAGAACTTCGCAAGTCACCTAATTTATAGGAGAAAAAATTATTTTCACAGATTTTGCAGGCTCAGTGTGATCTGTTAATATATTGTTAGCAATTATTTTTACCTTAAATATAGGTCTTCATGTACAGTCATAAGTCAACATAAAGTGTTAGACATTGGTAACAACCATGCTGATTGATATGTATTCGTTTAGTACCAGACTTCTGTCAGGTTTCACAATCGCATTAATAAGAAATTCCATTTTATAACTATGTTTACACACAGTGGTTTTTTGCTTTTCTGTTTGTTTTTTTCTGCTTCCTCTCTCTGTTTAAAAGCTAACTTGGGCCTTGCTGTCATTCCAGTAAACCATTCCCACAAGTATACCTGTACAGCCTGCCTTTTGTGGGAAAGCTGCTCAAGATAAAGCTAATGAGTAATAAATGGAACATATGGCCTTTAAGTAGTACAGCACCAGGTCTGAGAGCAAAAGAGCACTGTCTCATTTTTTACACTTGTTTGTTGCTTCAGTAACGGATGAATTTAAAAATGCACTGTGTAATAATCTTTCCATTTCAGTGGGTGAGTATATAGTAAAAATATTACCGTTTGCTTTCATTGGTTTGTCTTTTATAAATTTTTGTGCCTTAGTCAGGGGAAAAAAATTCCAATGCTGCATTTCAAAAGTCCAAATTGCGTTTCATTTTAAGGTTTGGTCATTAGAAGCTAGAGGGACAAGAGACATGTACACCTGTCTGGAAACTCAGACTGAAAAGTGGTGAAGAAAAGGACATTGACAAGAGAAGATAATTTGTTGGAAGATGAAAATGGCAATACCTAGAGAAATTATGTGAATGTTTAAATAAGAAAACTTTTCAAACCACAACTTCAAATGATTAAATGCATTAAATAAAGTGTGAATTAATAGAACATTTAAGAAATTCACCTGCATACTTTCTTTTGTGCTGTTGCTTCTTCAGAGATAGAGGAGGAAGCTAGCACTGAATAAACATTAAAATACACTCCTTCCTACTTTTTCAGTGTTAAGAGCATAAATTGAAACATGATCTGTAGAGGTTCTTGATAAGTAACCCATTAAATGTACTACTTCTAGTTGTTAAGTTGTTAAAAAGTCAGTTTTGAGAAATCTTGATTTCAAGATTTTTCTGAGTGTACTTAATTTAATTTATACTTCACATTTTTAAACTAAATAATTCCAGTTGAATGTTCTTTTGCTCCTTTTGTACTGCCATCTTTTACACAGATGTGTGATACTTAATGTAATTCTGATGCGACAGGCTTTATTCGGGAATAGTTCCATTTACTCCATTGAATTGTTCCTTTTTAAAGTAAATGTTTACAGAATGTTGAGAGACATTGATATCTATGATAATATTTTATTTCTGTATTTCATGAGGACATTGAAGGTTGCAAAAAACCTGTTACAAAATGATAATACTGTTTCAGGAAAAGAAGAGTCGGTGTTTAGCAGCCATGGTGTCTGTAACTGTGTAGATATTGCTGCTCATGACTCCAGTAAATCTAAACACAAAAGTTAACTTTTCAAGTACTCTGAGACCCCAGACCTACCAACATCCATTTTATGCCATAGCATATTCCCTGCCTCCCCCTCCCCCACCAAAATATCCTGGTTTAGAGGTAGGAAATACTAGCTTATGACTGCTGGTTCCAGCCATAAATCCAGCAGGGTAAGGTGTGGCTTACACTGTGCTATTAGAGATAAAAGACTGAACTCCCTCCTAGACAAACTATAATGCTTTTTTTAAGTCACTTTTCCAATTGCAAGTAAAATAGTATTATTTTATAGTTTTCAAAACTATGCTGATATTCATTGGATATGGGAGTTCAAAATTTGGCCTTGCCCCTAGTCTTGATTGCTGTGTTGCAAATGTACAACCAATGCCATTTACACCAAACATATGAAGTTCAACAAGCACAAGTGTCCAATCCTGCACTTGGGATGGGGCAACCCGGGGTACATGGACTGGAGAACAAGAAGCTGTAAAGCAGTGCCAGTATAAAGCAATGGAAAGGGACCTGAGGGTCCTGGTCAACAGAAAGTTGAAAATGAGTCAGCAGTGCCCTGGCAGCCAGGAGGGCCAACCCTGTCCTGGGGGACATCAGGCCCAGCATGGCCAGCTGGGCAAGGGAGGGGATTGTCCTGCTCTCCTCTGAGCTGAGGCAGCCTCACCTCGAGTGCTGGGGTCACTCCTGTATTTTGGGCACTGCAATACAGGATATAAACTTACTAGGGACCGTCCCAAGGAGGTCTGTGAAGATAGTGAAATGTCTGCAAGGGAAGCCGTAAGAGGAGTGGTTGAGGTAATTTGTTCTATTCAGCCTAGAAAGGAGACTGAGGGGAGATCTCATTGTGGTCTACAGCTTCCTCATGAGGGGAAGATGGGGGGCAGGCACTGATCTCTTCTCTGTGGTGACCAGTGACAGGACTCAATGGAATGGCCTGAAGTTGTGTCAGGGGAGGTTTAGGTTGGATATCAGGAAAATGTTCTTCACCTGGAGCATGGCTGGGCACTAGAACAGCTCCCCAGGGAAGTGGTCACAGCACCAGAGCGAGAAGAGTTCAAGCAGTGTCTGGACAATGCCCTCACATACATGGTGTGACTCCTGGGCTGTCCTGTGCAGGAACAGTGGTTGGCCTCAATAATCCTTGTGGGTCCCTTCAAACTCAGGACATTATATGATTTATGTTTACCTATTTACTCCAGCACAAGGAGTCTGGTGTGTTATTCTGAGGCTTGGATAAGACAGTGCAGCTCTTCAGTTTGAGCTATGTCACACAAGCTCAGTTGTGTCAGTGTGCCAGTGACCACAAGTCAGACAAATCTAGATGTTAGGCTACAAATGCTGAGAAACATGGAGATGAATAGACATAACTGAGACAGAGGACCAGCTTTGTTTCTAATATCAAGGTACTCATCTTCTACTTCAGATTTATAGCTGCAACATCAGAGTGTCTGATAGAATCTTGTGAAACAGGAAGATAGGCAACAGATTCCTCCCAAATCACTTCATAACTTGGAAAATATAAGCCTCCACCTAATTTTTTATGAAAACTGATGTATTTAATTGCAGCTCCAGTAAGCCCATGGTGAAAAGTACTTAAATTTTATTTTTATTATGTTTTCTTCTGTAAATAAGTAAAATAACTCTTGCTGGTTTTATTCTGTTTCATTGGTAAGGTGTGTTATTCAAATATATTAAGGAAGAGCTTACATGTATTTTGATTCAGAAACAAAAGACAATGAGTTTAGGGCAGTGATTCTTGCTTTTGATAGTAGAAAATTTTAAATGAAGCGTATAGAGGAACCTAGCTAAGCCTGTTCTCTTTACAGGAAATTAAGATATACAGGGAGGTTCAGAGAATGATCCATTCTCACTTAATTTAAATATATATCCCAAAGCGGGATGCATTATCTTTTAGAGATGCTAAATTTCTTCTGTTGACTAGAAAGCAAAACTAGAAAAGAAACTGAGAACCTGGAGAACTGAGAATAATTTCTTACCCAATTCTGTTTAGATGTGGTGAATCTTAAACTATATCAATTACGAGTTACCAGTTATGGAGCCTACCTGAAAACACCACTAAATAAACCTCTTTTTAATATGATCAAAGCTGTGGGCATGAATCATCAAACCATTCTGCTTGGAAGTGGTCTGAGGAGGTCTTTAGCCGAATGTCCTGATGAAAGTAGGTACAACATGAAATTCAGACCAGGATGCACAAGGCTGTAGCCTACTGGGTCCAATTGAAATGGGCGTATCTTGTTTTGCTACAGAATTCCACAGGTAAGCTGTGGATTTTGCAAATGCAAGTTTAGTTTTCTTTTCTTGGTGGGAAAAAGGCATTTAACATGAACTACTTTTTTTTTTTTTTCAGTATTTAATTTGGGTTTTTTGTTCCCTTAAATATAATTTGAACAATTCTATTGAATGAAATTGTTCAAGGTTGTAGTTTATTAATGTATAATCCCCAATTAGCACAAACCACTCTTGAAATATTAAATGCTGATTTCTTAACTGTATTTGCATTCTTAGTTGCTGAAATGTTGATGTTCTATCAAGGATTC
Source organism: Mixornis gularis (assembly GCA_003546035.1). Taxonomy (NCBI): domain Eukaryota; kingdom Metazoa; phylum Chordata; class Aves; order Passeriformes; family Timaliidae; genus Mixornis; species Mixornis gularis. The sequence continues at coordinate 155,215 of QVAJ01000422.1, read as the reverse complement.
AGCACTAATAGATGTGGGGGTTTTTTGTCTCATAAGCTGTCTGTTGCGATGTGCATTTTGGGTTCCAAAGTTCTGTATGTTTTGTTATTAGTTTTATAATGGTTTATCCCTACACCCCCCATCCCCAAATGCCCCGTCATCTTTCCCTGGTGATGGATCTTGAAGCTTCAGGGTGATCAAATTCCCCACTCCCCTTTCTGTTCATAGATGGCCCTGCCAATTGTCCCCTGTTCTTGGTCACTCTCCCCCTCCCCTGGGATTGGTTCTAGGTATCTCCTTGCCCGGGAGATGCCCCTGGTATTTAATGGGCAACCTGAGGCCCAGAGAGCCACTCTTCAGGTGGGTCTCCGGGCAGAATAAAGCCTGGTATAACCCACATGAGAGTCCTCCTTCTTCCACACCGTTTACTACATTTCAGCCTGAGGTTCAGACCCACCAAACATCAAAGGTACAAGGCTGTATCCTTCATATGCGGACGGGTGAGAAGTCTAGACGGTAAAGATGCACCGGACACCAGCTTAGCTATCTGCGCCCTTTGTGACACCCTGTGACAAATAACACCCAGGACATAACAGCCTGCAGTCAATATATACTGAACAATGTGAACATCAACACAACACAGGTCATGTGTTCCTTCTGCTGAGGAAATATCTGCCAGGAGAGAGTGACGTGAGGATGGACATATTAAATATTTGAAGTTGGGCAGAAATGAATAATTAGTACAGAGCAGCTGTAATTGCTTTATTGAAGAGATGATGGATAACTCAGTATCGCTGTTGTTGTCAGATGAGTTCTGAGTGATTTGTCAGCAGCTAGCAGCTTAATGGTTCCAGTGTCCAAGAGAACAGGCATGTCACCCATGCTAATGTCAGAGCAGGGAATGTAGCTCTCTCAGGGAGCTTCAGGCACCCAGTGAGTCACACAAGTGGTTTTCTTTACAGCACCTGAGCAAAGTAGGTGAACTCAAGGTGGACAGCTAATTAATAGTGAGGATGGCATAAAGTTTGTCACCTACAACACAATTCAGCTGTGTTACAATGTCTTTTAAACCTTTCTTGTTAGCAAAGAACTTTCAAATCCCAGAAGGAAAGTCAGCTACTTTTGCCTATATGAAAATGGAGTACAGGTTGTGGGGTTTATTCAAAAATGTGCTTTTGCTGAACATAAATTTATTAAATCTCTTTTTAATAGAAATTTTCAAGATAATTTTAGGAAACATACCTCAAATTTTAGGAAGATAATTTACAAGATAATGTTAGGAAACCTGCCTCAAATATCTAAAATATCTGCAGAAATACAGATTTCTAATTTTGGAAGACTGAGTAGAGGTTTAATTCACGTTCAACACCAAATACTTCTGCAAAGATATTTCTGTACTTAATCAAAGGAATTAGTTAATACATAATTGCAAAAATGTGATCAAAAAATATTTGAAACCTTGAAACCGAACAATTTCCAGAAGCAGTTTTCTCAGACTGAATGTTTCCTTACCAAAAAAA
>QVAJ01000422.1:121222-153616 GCA_003546035.1 Mixornis gularis | reverse complement strand
AAAAAAAAAAATCAATAATAATACCTATACAAAAGAAATCTCTCTCTTTTTTTTTTCTTCTGTGAAATGTTCTGTAGCAATGAGAGTCCTGTATCAGCCAAGAGATAACTTTAAATATAGGAAAAGGAGATTAGATAAAACTCATAAAGCATTTTTAAAAATAGACTTGACTCTAAATCAAGTTGTTACTTAATTAAAACTATATCACAAGTAATTATATTAGTATTATCAATATTTATTGCCTCCAATGTTAATGTGTTTTTCAGAAATGCATCAATCTGCACACTAATAAAGAGTTGCTGTTAAGTGAGAAATTCCATGTTTGCACCCTCACAGTGTCTTCAAAGTCAGAATGTACTCTAGGTGGAAGTCTTCAAATCATATCGAGGATATCAGCAAAATCCCAAGTCACCAGCAGTTGCCTATCTCCCAGAATAAGACAAAGCCCTTTCCTTTGAATAACAAATTTTGTACTTTTATTCCATAGCAAAAGCTAATTTGGTTAGTGCTGATAAAAGTATGTTATTACTAGGACATTGTGCAGGATGAGATATTAAAAATATGCCAAGGAGAAACAATATATAATCATAGATATTGTGCATATTGTTGTATTGAATGAATGTTCTTGGCACTGGAACAGTCATAAACTGGCAAACTTGTAACTCTTTGAGGCAATGGTCACAGGAAAGAATTTACTATTCCTTAATGTAACTGGTGAAGTTCCACTAATCAAGAAAGAGTATTTCACCACACCTTTCTGATGCAATAGTGATGACATCAGATTGCATTTCTTCAAGGGTCTCCAAAGTGGATATGGCAAACAAGATACGTGTCTATTTCTGTGACAAGTTAAATGCTCTTATACTGTCAATATAACAATCCTGCCACATCAGTCTCATTAATTATCTTAAGTGGAGTTCAATGACTGAAAATGGCTGAGGATTTACCCCTGTGTAGTCGTTTGAAAACAAGCCAAGTGAGAGGCTCCAAGTCAGAAAATATAATTTAATAAGAAGAAAGAAAAAAAAGGTAGAATAGAGATAAATCCAGTAATGCAAAAGACCACTGACAGAGTCAGAATACAACCTGATCCGGGTGATGGAAGCAGTCCAGAGGAGGTGGTCTTCCTGAAGCAGTGATCCTGTAGAAAGGTCTGGTAGCTCTGGTCTTCTGGGAATCCAGTGGGTAAGGGCTGCTTGTACTGTTCCCAAATCCCAGACTATATCCAGGTGAGAATGCTTGGTTCCTCCCCCTGGGCAGAGCATCTCACAATGGGATGATGAGTCATACAGGGGGTCCTTGATGGCCCATTAGGGAGAGATCACTCCGGAGGCAGTTATCTATGAGTCATACAGCAAGGCATCTGATGGGCCATTAACAGAAGATAGTCCAGGGGGAGGGGTCTGGGAAACACTGCTCCAACAATTGGATTCAGCAGTCTGTGAAGATGGTGATAGAATACTTTTGCATATTCTATACTACAATCCAGAACACCCTGCATTGCTACAGGAATGGTAAAGTATATGTGAGATGTAGTCTTAGGATGAAATTGCTTTTTTTTTTGGTGGATCAGAACGGTTTAAGCAATAACACTGTAAATTTTTTCTCACTCCAAGTAACTTTGATACAGTTATCAGCACAAATATCCTGTGCAATGGAGTAAGGTCAGATGTACTTCATGAAGCACTTTCTATATCTAGTTTTGCTATTACTGTTCCCAAGCCACATTACTGGCACTAGAAACTGTATTATTTCTGGTTTCTTTTTCTTAATTTGCTTGGAAGGCATTGCCTGCAAAATAAAAGGTCACTTAAAATGGGTTAATTTAATAGTGATCCTGTACCAAGTATCTTCTGTAGTAGGCTTCTGCATTATTTTTATAAATTCAAATGAGAAAAATAAGGCAGTGCAGCATTCTAGAAAATTCTAGAAGAAAAGAACTGTAAAGTACTCTGTAGACTTGTGCTTGCTTCTGTTTTCATTAAATATATGCAGCAAAATTGAAATATAGATGGTATATGATATCTGAAAGCAACAAAACTTCCTATATATTATTTTTTTCTCTATAACATAATCTAAAAATAGTGTATGCAAACACCTCTAATGGTTGTAATATGATTTGAATCGAAAGTTTATCTAAGGGAAAAATAAGTTTTTCTCAAAGAATGTTCTTATAAACAGGAGCACAATGCTACTCATGGTACGTGGAACTAAGACTACCTTAGAGAAAATTGAGGAAAGCTAAATTACAACCTATAAGAGAAGGTCCAGACTGACTGCAATACCCTAATTTTTATGAACTATGACATCATATACCAATTATATTTCAATTTCTTCTAAATATATTTATTGTCATCAAGGTTTCGTTTAGAAGAAAAAAATCTTCTAATAGAAAGGATCCGCTGAATTGTATTTATAAGTGTTTATGCTGTGAATTTCCAAGAAAGATTTAAGTTAGTCTCCTTAAATGATGAGAAAAATCAACGTCCTTTACATAGCATGAGTGTTAATACACACTTCTATAGGGAAATTTTTATTATGATGATGTGTAGTGGTATGTTTTGGGGTTTTGCCAGCTTTTATATGCATCTGTTTGTTTTATGTTGTTTAACAATGGTTTCCCCCATGCACCCCATTTTTTACCCCGTTATGGTTTACCCCAGTTATCGTTATTATTCAGTCATCATTTATGTGACACCTGGGTCCTGTCTGTCACTTCGAGGCCTCACCTTTTGTCCAGAAAGTTCTGGTGAAGACTTCGAATGATTGGCAAGGTCTAGGTTCCCCTTCCCCCTTTGTTCCTTGATTTGTTCATGGGTTGTCACTTAGGTTCGGGGTCATTCCCTTCCCATTCTGGGTTGGTTCCAAGCTGTAATGTCCCCACTCCCCCACCCCCAGATTTAAGGGGAGAACCAGCGGGTTTGATGGGCTTTTGGTGGCTGATTCCTGGGTGGAAGGAAGTGGTGTGAATCTAATAAAACCCAAATGATACTTCCCACCGGAGTTCCATTCCTTTATTTCTCGCATTGTTCACGCTGCTGCTGAGGCAAGGACCCACAGGATCAGAACTGTATTCCAGAACACAGGACTGTACCAGCCTGTGGCACCGGTGCCAGAGCTAGCCTGGAAGTGTGGGCTAAAGCTCTGGGAGAAGCACTGCACCACCGCAGTGATGTATGATGACTTATATATGGTGACATATAAAACCTACAAAGGATTAGCATAATACAAGTGTGACTAATCCTAACATTTAAAATCCTTTGTTATGCTTTTTTAATAGATAAGAATGGACTGGAAAAGTCTATACGACGTTTAATTATCGGTTCTAAATTTTCCTTATCATGTGCCAGAATATTTTAATGAGGGAATTTCTTTTAATTCTAAGTACCTTTTAAGCTTAAAAACCTACATCTAAACCACTTTGCTCTTTTCTGTAGTTTGTTTCACTGGAAAACTCATCAAGAATAATATCTAACATGTTATTTCTTTAATACAGTTTTATCTATAAGGATTTTAAAATTTTTGTGCAAGAGAGAAAAATGAAAGAAATATAACTCAATTATTTTACTTTATAATTTAGAATTTGTTTTCCAGTGGATTAGAAGGTATGCATCTTAATAAATTTTTGTCTGATTCTGCTCTTTGTGAGCTGTATGAAAAAGTTTTTAATATTTTTTTAATAACCATACATAAAATGAGAACTTGTGTTTCATTTCAATGGGTTTAATATAAGCATCAGGAAGAAATAAAGTAGAAATTAAACAGAGGAGGTCGTGGTCAGAGAGTGGTCTAGAAACTAAAAATATGAATAGGTGTGAGGAACAATTAATTATCTGCTAAACACAATAGTCTAAATATAATCTATGGCTCAGAAATTCTGTAATTGCAAAGCACTGGGCTCTCATGGGACATCCATCAGATAATTCTGGATTCTCTATGGGTTGTTTCTGGATTCTTTTTTTCATTCAAGACCATTTTCTACACATGATGAATCACCATTGCCATTCTGTTAATAAAAATTGAAAAAACCCAAGTGTTTAACAATAAAAGAAGTCTGATAGTAATAATTTCCCTAAAATTTCAGCAAACTTGTTGTTGTTCTCCAACAATCCTTTTATTATCATTCTTTAAAAAGATGTCCTTAACACAGGTGTTACTGCTGGTACAAAAGTTTTAAAATACTGACCTCTTGGTGAAAGGAATTTTAAATGCAAAGAATTTTACAATTATTTTCTATTTAATGTATCAATTTCTTTTTGAGTGTAAGTACCTAGCAAAAGAGAAAATTATAACTATCACTAAAATGGTTTATTTATGACCTAAATTGTTACATTTCATTTAACTGAATTATCTGAGTTCTCTAATCTCTTCTGGTTCCCCACATTGAGTCATAACGTGCCCTTAAACCCACATCTAGTATAACAGAATGCTCCTTCCACAGGAAGGGAGGTCACTGATGGCAAAGGTCACCCTAAACTCTTAGGCAAAATATATTTTTTTGTGTAATCCCAAATGTTCCATTAGAAACAACAACAGTTCTCCAAGGTTTTATTAATTTGGAAGTTCTGTTTAAGATTGTATTCCTGTAGGAATGATTATATGTAAATGATTAGCACAAAAATAATCCAATCCTTATTAAATGAGTAGACATAGCTCTTTGTTGTGCCATCACACCTTCCATAGTAATGTTCCCTTTATCTATTTTAATGTGAAAGTGCTTGTTAGCAGAATTAGATCTTTTGATACTCATAAGGTATTAGACATATGTATTGTGGGTTTTTCTTTTAACCTGTAGGACAAATTTCTCTCTAAGTATTTTCAGCAGGTACATATTTATATTTGTCTTAATTGTACTACACCAGTTCTAACCAACCCCTTTCTATTGAAAGATAAAATCCAGTTTTGTTTGATCATGTTAAAGAAAACAAAGCAGAAATAATGAATAGAGGCTTCTAAACAACACAATTTTGAGAAATGAAGAAATATTCCCGATTTCACTAAATTAGCTGACAGAGCAAGTAGACAACAAAGGACTGAGACACAGAAATAAACCATGCATGAGAGATGCAGAAGTGGATGCACAACAGTAGTGGAAGTGGCTGATATTATTGCTGTGATGGCACTGGGGACTGGATCAGGTAAAACTTCTTCAGAACAAATTAAATAACATGAATGTATCTTACCAGCTTTCTGGTGTCTTGCAGAATTCAGTTTTGGAGTGAGCACGAACTAATTGTCATAAAACATGGTTTGGTTTGGTCTGATTTGGTTAGAAATTCTTTCATTTACTTTGGTTTGCTCTATATTGATTTGTAGTTCCTAGGACAAATCAATATAGATTGTTCCTGTAGTTCCTGTAGATCCTAAAAACACAATTCTCTTCAGTATTTCATGAAAGCTGATTCTGTAAACCACTTATATGGTTTCGCAGGTGTCTGTATTGCTTCACATACCTTCTGGGAATTGCAGGATATATCAGAGAGAAAAGAGAAATAATACTAAAGACTGCAGCTGCAGCACCTCTTGTACAACTGCTCAGTTATACAATAAGAGTTGTGGCTATGTCCCAGATATCCTGCCCTTTCTTCTTTTTTTTTTTTCTTAGCTCAAGTTGAGAGCACTTATAAATCAAATAATTCTGCAGCTGGGTGCCTGTTTTGTCAAATGTGGAACCACTACCAGTCTCTGCTACAACAGCTAGGTAACTGAGTGATCCAATGGGAGATGCAATACAAAGAACCATAATGTTCAATGATAACTACTTGGGGTTAGTGTCGGTAAAAAACAGGATCACTTTCCAGACGAAGAGGATGAATAATTTATTTTAATTTTTAAAAATAATTAGTGGGGCATTTTAATGGAGTCTTTCTGGTACTTCAGATTGTTGAGTTCTGCTGGCCAGCATCTTCCAAGTAAACAAATGTAACATCAAAACCCTTAGAAAGGCAAGAGTTTTACTAAGGAAATGTACATGCAGTTGGCATTAACCTTCACAGGAAACTTAGGAAACCTTATGTACATTTTTATATATCTTGAAAAATTGGAAGATTTTTGTTTCTCTTTATTTCTAGATCTAAATTTAAACCATATAGAATTAGAAGTAGAAGGAAATAAATATGTCTTAAGGCATTATTTAATAAGAAAATCTTGTTCAATATTAGAAAATAAATACAGAAAACCAGAAAGCACAGCTCTAACTAGATAATTCTATTTATCTCCACATGAGGAAAAGATGTCACATAAAATCTTCAAGTACTTCTTAAAGTCCAAAATTCAGGAAAGACTATAATTTATCCTGACCTCTTCCTACTGGTGAATTGAGATCCTAGCCACCAGGCTAAACAGCTATGAACATATTATATCCCTAAAAATCATGTTTCAATGGCATGCAATAATTTTAGCAATGCACTTGAGGCCGTGTAATTACAAGCGAAAAACAAATACAGAAATAGTTCAAATAAGAAGTCGAGCATAAAAAACAGGACTAGAGAAGTAGAAATCTTTTATTTCTGGATAAAAAGGTGCAAAGCTGTCAAGCATATGAAATAATTCCCCGAATTTCTAGCCATTGCAAATTAACATCATATTGAAATGTGAAATCATGTATCAAATCTGCAGTTTAATACAGTCAATGGTACCTCTAAGTTGCAGGTCTATATTAAATTACTGGTAAATGACACACAAGCCTTCAGTGTCAAGGTCACAACTGTAGTGAATTTGAAACCTTTACTTATGAAAGGCTACAATATTTATATTAAACAATCCCATCTAAGAGCAATGGTAAACCAATGTATGATTTTGCTCTTTCTTACCTCTTTCAGAATTGCAAGCATCTCAGCCAACTCAGTAGTTAACCCCCTCTTGCAGAAAGAAGTATGAGATTCTTTGCACTTTATTTTTGACACCAGATGGAAAAGGGCAAAAGAAACAGATTGCAATACCCTACTTAATAAAATTCCCCATACCTCTGTATTTATTCACGAACGTTAGGATTGCCAACATCTAAGCAAATGGTAAATCAGAATTCACTGTTATTATATGACTTTTATCACCTTATTTGGCAGTCCTTAAAGTTGCTTTTAAGGTTGCCACTAGTATAAAAAAAAACCCCTGAAAAAATATAATGAATCAAGTAGTTCTTTTTATTGTGATGAAGGCAATGAAATCCTCCTTTTTTCACAGATTTTTTTGCCTTCTTTTCATTTTCTGTAGTGTATCTCAAGTATTTAGATAGCTGAAACTTCTACTATTTCATGTGGATTTTAGAATTTTCAATGGCCTCTGTCTGTAAGAAATATGACAGTCATGATTGTTTTGTATAAGCACCATGGGAATATAGTACATGGAGTTCATAAAATACAGTATCACAGAGAATAAAGCATCCCTGCTTTGTTCTGGCTGTAACCAACAAAGTAACGTCTTGTAGTAATTTTTTATCAATTTACTATTATATGAAGCAGTGGCATGGTCTGCAAATAGATCATTTACATGAAATAAATCTCTATGTAGCTTTATATATCTAAATGTCTATGTATTGTTTTTAGCCTTTTCCTCCATTTGATGCACTGACAGATTTGTCTGTATACTTTAGTTCAATCTGTCCTAGGAAAAAAAGCTCAAAACCCAAGCCAGATCAGCTGCTACCATCTCTCTCATTCTTTTTTCCTCCTCCCATTTACAAAAGGACCTCTATTATTCTCTGCAGAACAATTGCATGTGAGTTTGATTAACAGCTGATTCTTGGCAGGATTGTTCCATCATTTTTTCTGATGACTTGCAGCTGCAGAATCACCTCATCACCCTTGTAGCTGATGAGTAACTGGGAATACTGTCAAACAGCATCCCTGGTGGCTGACTCTGAACCACACAAGACCACAAAAATAAAGTGGTGTGTGGTGGTGGCAGGAGAGCCCATATGCAGAGGGCAGATGCTCTCACCTGCAGACCAGACTTGTCCCCCTGGCGAGGTTTGCGCCTTGCTGGGGGCTTGCATTCATGACTTCCCTGAGAGGTGACCAATGCTCCATCCATCCTTGTGGTTCTCCAGCTATTCCACAAAGGCACCAATAATATAGACAGGGCTCACCTGGGAATTGCAAAATGTGTGTAAAGGGCTCTGTGGACAGTGTTGAACAGCATAGACATTCTGCTCACTGGCAGGAGTCAAGCATTAAGGGCATTAGGAGGACTCAGCTGACTTTATGGCTCAAAAATAGTTTGCATAGCTGGTGTTTGAGTAGGGCTTCAGGTTCTACAACCATGGGGCTCTCTTAAAGGATCAAAAGCTTTGTGTAAGAGGCTGGATCCATCCTGACCCAGCCAAGTGGGATATCTTTCCCAGCAGACTGAACAAACTGGTGAAGACAGCCTCCACAAAAATCAACCGTGAAAATTTTAGGCGGGGTAAATAAACAAAAAGCTCAGAATGATGGGAAGAAAGCAGACACAGTAATCACCTGTAACCACCCATCCAGGCACTCCAGACACAGGACTCGTCCCACCAGGCTTCACTTTTGCCAATGATATCACATCTCTGGGACTGGGCCAGAACTTTAAGTTCTTCTTGTTTGCCCCTCATGCTGTGTGCATTGTTGTTAGAAACATTTCAGGCGTGGTACTTTGTAGCCAACACCTCATGAAGCAGGTGAAAAATGATAAATAGGTAAACTTGTGGATTTGTTGGGGGTTTTTTTGTGGTTTCACAAGATGATTTTGTATCTCCTTGTGAAGTCATTAAGAGAGAGCCTCCTTCCTAACTAATTCTATAGCCTCTGAGAGGTATTGTATCACATGTATGGCAGGGTCACATGCATACTTTTTTTCATATGAACAAAGACATCGTAACAATTGTAAAAGTCAAGATCTTAACTGCAGCCTCTGAGCTACTGGACTCTGGAGTACCCTGTTTCTGCTGTTTAATTTTCTCCATTTGGTATAAAACAGTATTATAGCAGATATAATTTCAGTGCTCTGGTCACCAAGCTGCAAAGTTATTGTCTCTCTTTTTAAAAATTTGCTCTAGTATATACTCACATTATTAATATATTCATTTGCTTTTATTAAAACTGCTAATAAATGAAGTAGAAAAGAGTCTACATAAAATGATAGTCAAGAAAAAACATTATATTTAATGAAAACCTTTATTTAAAAAAATACATTCAATTTAGTCTCTCCTCTTTGCCCTTTAAATGCAATATAAATCAGATTTTTGGTGATAGCAGATTTATCCTAAGAGGTGGAAGTAGAAATTAGCCTATTCCTCCAGTTTAAAAAGTAAAATCTTTAGTTTTATTACTGATTAAATTAAAAAAAAAATCTCAGTGTTAGAAATCTCAAACATAGTTATTATATATATATTTACTTTTACATTTAGTTGAGCTTTCTAGTCTTTGTCTCCTTTAATAGACTGTAGAATGATTCCTTCCTGGATAGGTCTTCTAATTCAATTTCATGTTCATACACTTTTTCATGGTTTGATTAATCACACCTTCTCTTTTGATATGTTGTCCTCACAGACTTTCCTCGGTTTTTTTGATACTTCTGTCTGTATTTGAGACATATCCAGCATAGTTCTTAGTGGATTTAAGTGTATTTATCTCTTCCCGTTTATCAGCTCTGAAAAAAATCAATTCTGGTATAACATGATGTCCTTTATAGGAGGCTATCCTGTCCTCAACTCCTGTCTTTACTGTCTAGTACATCTTTGCAGTAGTCCTTTTCCCAAATTTCTCAGTACTAGCTACTTTAATCCAATACAACATCTGAGTCTCTTATACATCTACTCTTAGAAGTACAGCATGATCAAAACAGAGCTTTGAAAAAGCTGCCAGGTCTTTCATCTAGTTCTTAACTTACAAAAGTGTGAAGTCTCTGTCCTCCCCTTGTAGTGGCTGAATAAAAAAGTTCCTTGTAGTTTCACATGGTGTAGTGGTTTGAAAACAAAACCAGGTGAGAGGCTCCAAGTCAGAAAATATAATTTAATAAGAAGAAAATGGAAAAAAGGGTACAATAAAAATAAATCCAATAATGCAAAAGACCACTGACAGAGTCAGAATACAACCTGATCCAGGTGATGGAAGCAGTCCAGATGAGGTGGTCTCCCTGAAGCAGTGATCCTGTAGAAAGGTCTGGTAGCTTTGGTCCTCTGGGAATCCAGTGCCCTAAGGGCTGCCCAAATCCCAGATTATATCCAGGTGAGAATGCCTGGCTCCTCCCCCTAGGCACAGCATCTCACAATGGGATAATGAGTCAAGCAGAAGAGTCTTGATGGCCCATTAGCGAGTGATTGCTCCCGGAGGCAGTTATCTATGAGTCATACAGCAAGGCATCTGATGAGCCATTAACAGAAGATAGTCCAGGGGGAGGGGTCTGGGAAACACTGCTTCAATAGTTGGATTCAACAGTTCATGAAGATGGTGATAGAATATTTTTGCATATTCTATACTACAACCCAGGACACATGGTCATCTGCTCAAAGCAAAATTCTGTTGTGCAGCAGTGACAAAGAAAACAAAACTGTGAACAAAATGACTACAATCCACCCCAAATCCAGCTGCTCTTAATACTCCTTGAATGTTCTTCCTTAAAAAAAAAAAAGAAAGAAAGAAAGAAAGAAAGAAAGAAAGAAAGAAAGAAAGAAAGAAAGAAAGAAAGAAAGAAAGAAAGAAAGAAAGAAAGAANGAAAGAAAGAAAGAAAGAAAGAAAGAAAGAAAGAAAGAAAGAAAGAAAGAAAGAAAGAAAGAAAGAAAGAAAGAAAGAAAGAAAGAAAAAGAAAGAAAGAAAGAGAAAGAAAAATTCCTGCCATAGCTAAAAGATTTAAAATTAAAAATTTTCAGCAAGTCCTAGTGCTAATATTTTGTCAAAGGCCAGAAAATTACTCTGTACTGTGCCAGGTGTTTTTTTTTTTTTTTTTTTTTTTTTCAGTGGGATGAAATAGTTTCTGGAATGTCATATGCAAGTGACCTTCATAGTTTGTCTTCTTCATTTAAGCAAAGCAAGGTTGATATTAGCTCTCTCTTGTAATCAATGACAAAATAATCCAAATGAAAAGGAGTAGCTTCTTCGTCACCTTATAGATAATATAGTTTTTTTTCAAAAATGTCAATAGCCTTTTATATAAATAGACACAGAATTTAATTAAAATGTGCATTTAGATGAACTTTTGTTAGCATAAAATCTTAAATAAAATTTCTTAGGCATCTTGGAATCTGGGAAGTGGAGTTGAGGAAGATGAAAATATCATATGCATTTCTCTTGGTGTGACACTGAATTCAGAAAACATTTCAGCTTCAATCAGTTAATGTAGAATTCTCTTATACCTTAAGACTACTTTCCGGCAAAATGTTGGCCTTTAAGTCTTTAGGGCAGATTATATGGAGCCTGGATAACAATATGTGTATGTCAACTTTTTAAAAATATATATATTTAATGATTTACAATATGAGAATGAGAATTCTTGAATTCTTATTCCAAAGCTATATTTTCCCTTTTCAATGTAATAATATTGTGTATAACATTTTCAACTATTATAGATATTTTATATATTTAATTTATTTATTGCAAGATACGAGTATTTTTTTGCACTTAGAACACTTTGATGCTGCTGTGATCAAGTAGGCTTTTTTTCTTTTGCACCATCGATGTTCTGAATCATTGAATAAAGGTGAGTGAACAAAGATAAATTTCCAGTTGGCTTCATTGCCATCTTTCTTTATCAGGGTACAGTATAACACCTATAAATACACAAGCTTCATAGAAAATAGTTCAGGATGTGGAACTAAATGTCAGGTAGCCTATGACACACCTACCAAAAATAGACACTTAACAGGCCATTCTACAAAGTGACAAAAGAAGTCTCAAAAGAGAGGCATGTGAATAAAGTTCTAGCCATGTGTTTTAAGTACCAAATGCATGACAAACACTTAACACAAAATTCATTTAACACTTCCACCTCTGATACATACAAAAAAGACAATGATAAACCTGGATGAGGCCAAATAACATATTAAGTGCTTAGAAACTTTTTATAGAAGAAAGTGCCATCAAAGATTTTCTACAGGTGATTTTTCCTTTAAATAGAGCTTTTTGCCAAGATGGAGGGAAAACTGCCTCAAAATCCTTTGTAAAACCTGACCTCAGACTCTCTTTTTAAGAACATATTGTCCCAGTATTATAAGGAATTTTTTTTTTATTTCCAGTACAGAAGTTTTTCAACTGTGAATTATTTACTAGTGAATTCCTGTTTAGAAACAATTCAGCAATTTAGGAAAGTCTAGATCTGTAGCTTAGAAGAATATTCTACATATTTTTGATCTGCTCAGAAGGAACTGGCTCTAGTATCTAAAAAGCAGTATTGTTCCTTAAAAAGACTTCGGTCCTCTTAATTTTTTTTTCTTTACCAAAAGAAGCAATGACATTTACTCAAGTTTATATCCAGGCAACATTTTCCGTTTTGATCATAAGGTATTTTTATTGCCTTATTTTTTATAGCCTGTAGTAGATAACTATGTGATACAGAATACACTTAGATACTCTCTAATTGGAAGTTGTGTTTAGATAATGTTTTAATAGCAGAGACAGGCACTGAAGATTGTGCAGAATAGTACTTTCACAAAAACATATTCCCAGAGCAATGAGGTATCAAGAATATATCATTAGAACACACATGGATGCATTCAAAAGCTGTTCAAACTTAATAACTCGTGCTCAGCAGAGAACATATAGTGTAGTTGTCCTGAATTCATTTACAAGGGATGTTTAGTGGAAAGTTCAAGGTTGTCTCCAAACAACCTTCCATTGTAAGGACAAGGATATTTTTCCACTACAAGAAGTTTTGTCCTAGATCAAACCTTTGTGCAGCTGCACAAGCACTTTGTAGATGTAGGTGCAGATGTATATGTTTGTTCATAGCTGAGGTGATCACTGTCTGTGTGTGTGTGCCCATTTCTATGTGCATTTGTGCAGACAAGAAGCCTTGTAAGCCAAATGTCTGAGAATCTAAGCTATAACTTTGATTTTAAATTATATTTTTACAGATAAAAATAAAAATCCAACTATTCAAAAAAAACGGTTGTCATGTATATACCCTCATTTCACACAGTACAGTTAAATCTGTATGAACTATTACCTTTATTTAGGATCAACTTTTCCCCCTTCTTTCCAGAAACTACTGAATTATTCGCAAATAACGTATTAAAAAAATCTATTCAGTGCTGTCAAGAAACCCCAAAAGCTAATCATTATTATTACATGTTGCAAATTATTAATGGCATTTAAAATACTGATATATATCATGTTTATATATAAGATTAATTGAAAAATTACGTTGGAAAAGTACTGTTCTCAGAATCATCAGAAAGTATATGTTAAAATGCTAAACCCTCACAGCATTTTAGCACATATTCATGGGCATACATGCACTCTGCTATCATTCTGTTTATTCTTTTAAGCACAGGAATAGTACTTACAGGAACACAGAAACATAGAATTGTTAAATCACTGAGTTTGAAAAGATACACAAAAATAGAGTCCAGTTTGACCAAACACCACCATGACAATTAGACCATAGTACTAAGTGTGATATCCTGTCATTTTTTGAACATTTCCAGGGCTGGTGACTCAACCACATCACAGGGAACTCTCTTCCAATGCCTACCAACCCTTTCCATAAAGAAATTCTTCCTGATTTCCAACCTGAATCTCCCTTGGCACAGCTTGAGACGATGTCCTGTCTTGGACACAGCACTGGAGGTGCAGCCTCACCAGTGCTGAGTACAGGGTGACAGTCCCTTCTCTAATCCTGCTGGCCACACTATTTCTGATGCAGGCCAGGATGCCATTGGCCTTCTTGGCCACCTGGATACACACTGGCTCACGTTCATCTGCTGTCAACCAGCATTCCTGTTCCTTTTCCACTGGACAGCTTTCCAGCCACTCTGCCCCCAGCACTTCAGGGGCTTGTTCTGACCCAAGTGCAGGGCCTGACACTTGGTCTTGTGGAATCTCATATTGTTGTCTTCAGCCCATCAATCCAACCTGTCCAGATCCCTCTGTAGAGCCTTCCTACTCTCCAGCAGATAAATACTCCTGTCCAACCTAGTGTCTTCTGCAAGCTTAGTGAGGAGGTACCCCATTCCCTCATCCAAATCATTGATAAAGTTATTAAACAACACTGGCCCAAATACTGAGCCTTGGCGACTCTCCTAGTGACTGGATACCAACTCGATGTGTCACTACTTACCACCACTCTTTGGGCCCAGCCTCCCAGCAAAGAGTGCATCTGTTCAAGCAATGGGCTGCTGGTTTTTCCAGGAGGGTTCTGTGGGAGACAGTATCAAAGGCTTTACTAAAATCCAAGTGGATTAAATCCGTAAACTTTCCCTCATCCACTAGAAGAATCACCTGGTCTTAAAAGGAAATCTGGTTTTAAAAGAAAATCATGTTAGTTAAGCGGAACCTGCTTTTCCTAAACACATACTGGCTGGGTCTGATCCCCTGATTGTCCTGAAAATATCAGGTACATAAAATTCAAGAAATTTCCATTACTAGCAGATTCCTCATAGATGCATGAGAGTTATTTTAATGACTCCCATGCAGTAGTCTCAACACTTTACTAAGCACAAAAACATAGGTCCATGTTCTATCAAGAAGTTCTATCAAGAAGTCAAGCCAGACTCCCTTTCACTCATTCCTATTATGCGTTTGAGAGCAGTCTTTTCTCACAAATATTGCAGTTCACTCCAAAGTTTATAGTAGGAAACACTTTAATGTTGAGAATCTTGCAAAAATTAAATGAGGATGATGCTAAGCAGAATTTGCCCTGAAAATACACTTGACCACCAGCTTAGGTCTGGCTGTGACCAACACTGGGGTCCAGAATTCTCCCTTTGATCCAGTGTGTGTGTCCCAGCCCTGCCTAGTGGCCTAGCCGTGCCTCATGGGACTCCACCTTCCTCAGTGATGGACACACGTGGATGTGTTCCCACTAAGGTGTTAACATTTTCATTACTTATCACTTTCTAACTCTCATGGGCGGCACCACTTGCCAATAGCTTCATTGGTCATGTGGTCCCAGATGAACCTCTTTTATTTTGGCTGTATCTAAAAGCAATCAGTGGTCATTTGGGTGGATGCAGCTAAGGATTTATTTTCTCTCAGTGGTGCATCTGAGTAGGTGTCAGCCTGTGGCACATATGGACATATTCATTACTGAGTAGATGGGTGGCTGTAATCTGCACTTCTTAAAGCTGTTCGTCATTATGGCTTAAATACAACTGAGCAACTTTACTCATGTCAGCAGTATTAAGTATGTTTATGAAAAGGAAGCAAGTTGAATGCTGTTTTACAAAATTCCATTTTCTGCAATGTCCAGAGAATTTCCAAGGAAAGTACACAAAGTACTTTTACACTTTGATTTTTCTTTTTCTGCACAGGACATCAACCTTTCCACCCACCAAAGAAGCAAAAAAAACCCAAAAAAAACCACAACACCTTCTTAGTGCTTCCAGTAAATAATTAAATAATTTTCATTTCAGTACCTAGAGTATTGTATAACAGGTAACATTAATAGGATATATTGATCATGACAAATTTTAATTTTGGGATGCAATCTCTGCAGAAATAGTTTCTTTCCTCCTGTCACTTTCCTCCTGGAAAAAAAAAAGAAAATAAAGTTAAGCTATCTACTTAAAACACAAGTTATCCTACTTAGGTAAGTAGGAAAACTCACACACTGCATTTATACTCTCAAATGGATTTTATTAAACTTTTCACTTTCAGGAACTTAATTCCTTTCTGCAAATATTTGTTGTAGAAAAGGGGAAAGAAACCTTACGGCAATATAAAATTCAGATTCTCCTTCATGGATTTTGTCTCAGAATAGACTAATAGTCTGCAGTTTGAAAACTTTGTCTTTACAGGTAAGATACTGCATTATCTAGTTAATAAATATAATTAACAGAAGGAAAGAGAAAATTGGAATAGAATTAAGAAAATTCTTTCTTTGAAAGGGAGATGTAATAAACTGTATTAGCTGCATTGCTCTTGCTCTTAAGGAAAACTTGAGAAAGGTATCACCATTAATCAGGCTTTTGCTAAACTGTATTTGCAAAATATAAAAAGTATGAAAAGACTTCCGCTTTAAATCATATTTATATTTGCATTCCTTCAAAGATTTTCCACTATAAAAATGATCTATATAAAAAGTTAAAACCCAAAAATATTAGAACTAAACTAATCTAAAAGAGACCATTATCTACAAGAGAAAACTTGAAAGGAAAAAAACCAAAAACATATTTACTACTATTCTCTCTGTATGAAAAGTAACATAACTCCTGAAATCTGATTCTGTTGGACACAATTAATTAAATTAAAAACTCTTAATAGCCTGCTGATGAATGATAATATCGCTCCCCAGTGCATGAGCCTTTGTGTTTACAGCATTGGATTTCTTGATTTAATCAACTATGATTGTTATATTTTTTTAATGGAATATTTTAAATTTATGTCTAAAAAGATTGATAGATTTATTTGGAATAAAGCAATGTATAACTTTATCTTATTTAAAAGTTGACCTTATGAAACCTTTTTTCTTTTTTCTATCGTTTTGTTTGCTCACTGTTGCTCAAAATCAGATTTCAGTTTTTCTAAGTCATGGGTTGAACCTATAAACATTTCTGAATGTTGGATCAATGAAAATCTTTTTGTTTCCTTCTAGATGTCCACTGATATTTAGAATGGCTTTAATTTTTTTTTTTTTTAATTCCTTAGTTCACTGGTTTTTAAATGCAGAAGCTATTAAATATTAACTTTAGTGTAGTTTTGTTGCAAATGATATCACTTTCACCTGTAAGCCATTATTTTATGCATTTTATGTTTGGAAGGTATCTCTCTTAAAGGAAGATGAAAGTCCCTGCTTAGAAATGAAAAATTAGGTTTTCTTTTGCAAAACAAACTAACAAGTGAACAAAAAAATCACCAACCAACCACCTAAAAAAAACCCCAAAAAACCCCAACGAAACCAAACCAAACATTAAAAACTCAGTTGTTGATCAAAAGATGAAAAAGGAAAACTTTTAAGAAGGATAGAAAAATACTAGGCATCAAGGAAAATAGAGGGGGAAAAAGTACTCCTTTTGGGTTCCCACTCATCCAGGGCAGTGTAGTTCCCTCAGAGTCAGTAATATCATGCTGATAACTTTTTTTTTTTCCCTTCTACTTAAAAAGTGCCTCTCTTGTAGTAATTTCCCCCTCCCTAATTTCAAATCAGAGATGCTTCAAGCTCTATGAAGTATGTTAGAGCTACAAGCTTTTCTCTTATCAGCTGACTGTATCATAGCCTGGAACTTAGGAAACTACTCTTAAGATAATGAGATACTAAGAGAATATGCTGCTTGCTCTGACTCAGACTGAGTGTTCTGGTAATGTGACCTCTTATCTTGGAAGCATTAAAAGAGAAAATGAGAGAACAGATTTCAGTACCATAAGCCTCTGGTAAAAATGAGACCTTTTTCTTGAGACATGAGGGCTTGAGGACATGGTATCAAGATGTTTTCTGTTAGAACTGGGGTTGGAGAAAAATGAAACCGAATATCATGCAGAGAGAGGAATCAGAGTGCACAAGCATACAAGCCAATCTCTTGCTCACAGCCTTATCTCACTCATGCTAATCACTTGCCACCTGCTTGTCTGGGAGCTGTGCATCAGATCAGCACAATTCCATGCTGTCGGCCGCAGAGGGACAGCTGAACACTGTGTGCCCATTAGAGGGGAGGCTGAACTGATTGCTTATCCAAAAGAGAGGATAAAACCTCTAGAATCTAGGAGTCACATTTCTGTATGCAAGCACTAATATCTGTGAGCCACTCTGAATATCCAATTCTGCAAATATATGTTATGATAAATTAGATTTAAATACTGATTACAGTGAAATATTTGCTAGCAGGGAAAACTGAAGTGTATAGGAGAGATCAGGCCATAATGTATTGTTTTGTGGCAGAATCAAGACTAGAAATCTGTAACATATCTACAGACAATGTAGAAAAATATATATAGAAATTATAGTTTTTTTTTTTTTTTAAGTTTACCTTAAGGTAAGCTTCTCTGGTGACATATAAAACACAGCAGAATCTATGGTTTGTTATGGAATATTGTGGACCTGACTCTGTTCTGAACATAATTAAATGGTGTAATAAAATTATAAAATGTATAATCCTTACTAAAATTAGACTATAAATTAGGGCTAGAAGCCAGAATAAAAGTTGGAGTCAGGAGACAAGATCTTGGCTGGTGCCAAGGAGTCTGTCTATGTCTTGGTTCCTCAGGAAACAAGCTCATGGTGTTGTTGAGTCTCTGTTCATTTATCTGTGGAGTGATCATTAGCAGAAGTAAAAACACATCTTGGAATATGAAGGTCCTGTGAGTTTTTTGAAAATTACTCTTTTGTACTAGGCAATACTGAAGCTTCTTCCCCCTGCCTTTTCCATCTCATAGCAGGCCGGTTTGTAGATGCATAGTTTGGAAATAGGCTTAAAATTGTCACTCTCTCACTCAGCAATTAGGGAGCAGGAGAAGTAACTGGCGCTACTCCAGGAATGAGAAAGAGAAGAGATGCCAATTAAAGGCTGAGAGAGGGAACAAAACTGAGAGTTGTATGGAAGTGTCTTAATGGACATATAACAGCAGTAATGTAGATGAAGCCTGTGGGAAGTAGGCTTGCTTAGTCCTAATTAAGAAACAACTTCTCTGAAAAGTATTTTGTTGCAGATGTCAAATACTCTTTAATTCCTTTGAGTCCCTTGTTTTCAATAGTGGCTTGTAACATACAGTACTAATTTTACCAACAAGTACTGTGAGATGACATGTTACTTGCTCGCACTTTGCATTTTGGAAATGCACCCTGAAATGTTCCTTGCACCACACTTGGGGGCAGAGAGAGAAAGTAAAGGAGAGAGATATAGTCCAGCAGGAATTTTGATATTTGGATAATTCTTGTAATTCTGAATATATGTAGTTAGACATAAATGTGATTTGAGATATCCTATGCATGCAAGAATCAAAATGGATTCTTCGATACTGGGTTGCATGGCAATTAGCTAACCCACTGTCTTGGTTTAGGACAAATTTGAGAGGAAAATTTTAAAGGTTTCCTTTTAGAAAACAGATTCAAGTGTGCCATTTCTCAACTGGTTCAGGAAAAGATTTCCTTGGAGAAAAGTGGAAAAAAACCTGTCTATTTAACAAGTACTCACAAGCATAAAAAATGAATAATATTAAACAATAAAACCTCTCACTGTTCTGAAGAGATGGCAAATTCAGAAAGTCCCTTTCCTGGGGTGTAGCTTGGCTCACTCAATCTCTTATCAGTCTCTTCTGCCCTGGAAAATGTCACATCCTGGCCCTGGTGGGCCACAGGTGTGAGATCCAGGTGTCTCTCTGGGTTTTCAGCCCAGAGCAGGTTTAAACAGCTCCAAGAAAAATAAAAGCCCCCATCCAAGGAACTTCTCTGCCTCACCTGGCTAAAAACTAACTAAAAGCAAAGGAGATCTCTGTCCCTCTGTCTGTGCTGCAGACAGCACAGTGCAGGAGCAGAATGTGGAGCAGTGAGAGCAGTTTCTGAAAACGAACTCCACGCTTCTTTTTCTCCCGCTTTGCTCTCGGAACCGGTCTCAAAGGTGCAGAACTCAACATCCAGCATAAACAGGACAGACGACTGGGGATACAAGGATCATAAAGTCACCTTAGGACACCCATTGTGAATGGTGAAAAAAGGAAATACTATATCTGTATCAATTGTCTCTCCTTGAAAATTATATAAAACACAATGCACATATTTTCCGATAATTTTATCTGAGTGATCATTTTATTTGCACAAAAATATGATTAGTACAGAGACCATGCAAGTAACTGGGGTTTTTTATGTGTTAAAAATGCTCTCAGGAAGTGTTGTTGATAATTATTTTTATATGAAACACAATGAATTTTATTGTGTTTATTTTCTAATTTAAAGGGTTTTATTCTCGGTCTTATAATATGACTTTTGAAAACATGCATTGCAGGCCATTTCTCCAGATACATGTTATGACCTTTTCGTGAGAGTCTGTCTCAGAACAGGGATCTATGTTTGGTGAAAACAGACATAAAAGCTTAAATGATGAAGCTTTACCTGCTGCTGATTTGGATCTGGAGTCATACACACAGTGATGGCGTAATTTGGGTCAAATAATATTTCTCTTTTTTTTTAATCCAAATGGAGTTGTCTAGAGCTTTATGCTTTGAAGCCTGCCACTGAGAGTCTATTACTATGAATAGAACTTATTACATCTTCATATAGCTATTACTACTTAGAATAGCTGTGAAAATATTTCATATATTCCTAATTTCTTTTTAGTATGTTATCCTTTTCTATCAGTTAAAGCTCTGATCTTGATTCCCTCTTTTCTATTCTTCTTCCATCTCAAATAGTGCAATCTGTGAAAGAATGTATCGGGAAAAAAATTGCTCCTGCATAAGACTCTAATAAACATGTCAGTTGCCTTATATGGAAACTGTGTTTATCTGAAGTTGAAACAATATATTAGTATAAGAGAAAATCTTAACATATTTTTGGTGTCTTTCATTTTCACCTTTGGTAGGAAAAAAGATTTCATACTGTTCTTTAATTTTTTTTAATTAAAATAAAAAATCTATCATCATTTCCTGTTAAAAATGTGTTGGTTGCCCAAAATTTTTGGGAGACCTGTTTTATATCTATATATCCAGGACATTTCTACTTTGAATACTATTGGCCACGAATTACAAGAGGTCAAAAGAACATCATACCATTTTTAAACTTAATTGTTTCCAAGCATATTCAACTGGTTTTTAAAAAAACTGTGAAATTAGAGGAGTGTCTTACTTCAGTGCTAATGCATTTTTTTATGACACTTATCCCTTTCAGGAACTTTTTCAAAAGCTACATTTTAAAAGATTCATGCTGGGACATTATACCTATGGAATGCCACCTACTTACTATTTTCTGACTGTGTGACAGGTGAAACATGCTGAAAAAGTGACCTTTGGAAGGAGACAGAGTACAGGGAAAAAATAACCAACCAATATTACATATGTAGTGACAATACATGTGATACCACAGTTTTCTTTTTCTAGAGAAAGAGAAGTTGGTGAAGCAATGTCTGAGAAGAGGCAGTAGAAGATGACAAATGAGGTGAAGTCTGACGGGTTTTCAAAAACAGGCTTCAGAAGTTGGCAAGATTAAAAATAAAACAAAACATAGCAAAAAACCAGCACATAACGAAACAACATCTAATCTCTGAAATCAGAATCTGATAAAAAAGAATCAGGGATAATAAAATGGATCATGGGTTGTAGTAAATAAATTAATCTGGGAGTAGTGGTCTCCTGGGATTGTCTTTTGGTGCATAGTATGTTTTTTTTTTAATTAGACGCACTTAATGCTGTTCCTACTCTCTAATATTTTTGTTAATAAAATACCACATTAACTAAAGAAAGATATAAAGAGTCTTTTACAAGCTTTAGTTTTCACTTGATTACCCTCTGTTAACCACATGCATTCAGTCTCTTACCACTCTGACAGAAAACTCATCTAGTTCATATGGAATTATTAGGTATGGATGCATTTTCTGTATTCATCTATAGTTAATATATGCTTTACTTTTTGAAGTGTCTTTGTCATTAGATCTATCTAGAAGAAAACTGAATATTATACTAGCTTGTGAGATTTCAAAATGAAATGCCTTGATCCCTTGAAATTAAATAAAATCTTGCCAAATAATTTTCAATGTACTATGTCACAAGCTTTCACTGAAAATGGTAAGTTTTAGGTCTTTTTCCTCCCTGTCCTCTCACTTCTGTCTGAAATTTTACAGGAATCTCTATCTTGGACTAAAGAAATCTTTGCAGAGAAAACACTGTTGAAAATGCAATATATTTGTGGAATGACTGCTCTGATAAAGCACTCATCACTCTCATAAAAACTATTCCACCTACCCTCATTGTCACAGAGTCAGCAATATAGTCAACAGTTCCCCTGTGTATCTAAGTGCTCCTGACTTACCGTACATATTTCTTGTAGCTTCTGCTCTAATCCATGCTAGAAGTTTCTTGCCAAATATTTGGATGTCCTTTTGTCCCAGTCCCCATTTTTGTTGATGAGGAGGTCAGTGTTCATGCAGAAGTTAGCTCAATCAAAAATCCACTGATGATTTCATTCTTGTTAAGAATAAAATGGATATGAGTTCATTTCACAAGTGGATTGGGTTTTGGATAAGGAGCTGAGCTTAAAGTCTTAGTCTTCTTGTGCATCTGACAATAGAATTGTGGTGGGTGGTTTTTTTTGATTTGGTTTATTTGTTTTGTTTTGTGTGGGGTGTTTTTGTTTTTGGTTTTTTCTTTCCTGTGATATTTTAATACGGGAACAGAATTTTGTTCTTGACATGGGGTTATCAATCTGTGGTACATCTACAAATGCAGTTTTATGGTCTGGTTTGTACAATCCCAGGATGCAGGTTGTATATTTTGCTGCACTTTGTCAGACACTATGTCTTTGATTGGTGTATCCTCTTATTTTGAGCACTGAAATTCCCCTAAATATATGTCTGCATCTGTAAATTGTGGCCTCAGAAATGTTTTGACAGTTTGGTTTCCTTTGGTTTCCTTCTTACCTTGATGCCCAGTGTATGATTTTTACCAAGCTGCACATGAGGAACTTTACTGCCATTGACTGTCTGTTGAGCACACACCATGCAATATATTTACTCTCATCATAAAAAATGGAAGTTCCCCACACTGGCTGTGATGTATGATAAAAACTTAGACACTTAAGGCAGTATAGTAATCCTCCAGGAAAAGAAAAAAGTCCTATGACTTACTGTAGAAATGATGTGATTCATTAAGTCTCTGCAGCACAAACCCAAGACGTGAGGGTATTTGGAGAAGTATCATTCCATAATTGCCTTGTGTTTAGGTTTTTCTTCAGATAAGTGTTTTCATCCACTCCTGTAGATATGATACTGCTCTAGAGACATCCTTGGTCTCACTGTAGTCAGTCTCACTTTTCATATTGTTACAAGAAGTACATAACAAACTCTTTGAACTTTGAACACAGTCATCCATATTTTCTGGTAACATGTTGATAGCCTTTTTCAAAAACCATTCCCAGATCATGTTGCTTTCTCCTTTCTCAAGTTCCCACATATATTCCTTCACAGGCATCCTGAGGGTGAATTATACGAATTGTTCTAACCTATGACAGGTGGTGAGATGCATGAAGCATCTCATTTATTCTAGCTAAAATCAGAGATGTGAAAATCAGTACACAATACCTTTACTTATTATTTAATTATGTCCTCTGTCTTGCATGATCAGCTCTTCTCTCCTCTTATTTACCTCCTGCTAATCACTTAAAACTAACTGCCGGGTTTTAATAGATGCTTTTTTTACATTAGGCAGGACATTTATTCATGTATTCTCTACTACCTCCCATCATTGCTCCTAACTGAGGGTTGGAGCTGTGTCTTAGTGGTTTTCAAGGTGGTGGAATTGCCACTAGAGAATGTGTTTCGTACTTCATACACTATAATTTTTCATTAATTTAGTTCCTATGTTCTCCACACCTTTGCTTCTATTTGCAATTTCTTTACTCCAGGAAAACAAACAAACAAAACAAAACAACACAGACTACAATTTTTCTCACAAGGGAAAACTGTGCAAATAATTATGTGGCACATATTTTCCGTGAAAAGTAACTACAATAACTTAAATCTTCCTTAGGTTATGATAATAAATCAACTACTTTTACTTTAAAATTGATACTTAAACAACACATAAAAAAATATTATAACATTTGAAAAAAGTTATTATTTTAATCTTGTCCATTAAATGACCCTTTTCTGATATTTACTTGTAGATATACATAACACTAACCACACACTTAATATATGATATTGCAATTCTCTAAAGTAGAAAAGTGCAACTCTGTAGGAAAATACCAGAAATCAGAGCTCATTCAGGCTAGAAAAATACAGGTATTATGTTGTTAGCAATAATTCAGATAAGGGCCATAGGAACAGCTCTGCTTGCTAAAACCAGAAACCAGCAGTCTTTGAAAGACAACCTGGAACAGTTCACAAATCTGAAATGTAAAAAGTCTGCAATGGGAGATTAAAATCCAATGTATACTCAGAAATACAGAAAAATAGTTTGACAATGTAATCCTTCTGCAAAAAAACCCACTCTAGGATTTAACAACAAAAAAATGAGTAAAAAGTAGCATTAAAGGCTAGAAAGCAAAGTACAAAATAGAATACTAAGACTCACACTAGATTTTTAAACAAAGAAAATTGTTTTAACCAAGGAAACTCTGATTCACTGTTTTTTCCATTTTACAGCAGCTTTTGCTTTCTTTCACTTCAATAGAAGCACCGTTTTGCTGTCATTTGCCTTTCAATATTTGGAAATTTATTAGTCTGTTAATATAGCTGTATTGTGTATGGGTTAGCTAGCTAATTGGCAGATTAAGTATCATTCTATGGATAATTCCTGTTATTTTGGAATCAATACAATACTGTGTGCAGACATTGCTCAAAAAGCATTTAAAATAGTATAGTTATTTAAGAATTCTGCACTATATTTTTGAAAATATTTTCATGAAGGTTAATTAGAACGAGTTGAAGGCTCACATGACAGACTGAATATAACAAAAACATTAACTGGAATAATCACAATCCCTGTCCTCTATGCCTAAAAGAAACATTTGTAAATTAGTATTAAAAGTAGCTAAGGTTCTTCACTAAAACATAAAATTTGAAACAGTGAAAGGTCAACTTCTGAGTATGTTTATCTCAATTTAAGGTCATGATTGGCATGATGAAACCATACAAATGAAAATGAAATTGATCTATATGGTAATACCAGACTTAATGCTACATTAATTCGATAATAAGATGTCTTCTCTGATTTTTTTCATGTGTTTGACATTCATTTAGTAGAACTAACTATTCTGCAATTATCTTTTTTGCATTAAAAACTTCATTCATATTTATTCTTTATATGATTCTTCTGTAGGTCTAGACATTACACTACCCCATGTCACTAGAGCAGATAGGTGCAGGAGAAATCAATTTATGGAATCTTGGAACCAAATGCTAAATGGGGTTTTTATATATATTTAAAATAGTTTTCTTAAAAGGCAAATTTTATATTTTAGAGATAAACTCTTGACTTGTATCAAGGGGAAGAGCCTAGCTTCATAGCCAACATTTGGTTTTCCTGATTTTTCATATCTATGAGTTATTTAGATGTATCACAGCAAATTTTACATCAGATACTATTTTTATGACAGGAATTGGAACTGAAATAGTTATTGAGAAAAAGCCAACATATTTTCTTATGGCCAATATAGAGTCCTGTGTTTCAGGATTTTGCTCCAGCCCGGAAGACTAGTTCCTAGAATCTGTATGTTTAAATTCCTATTTGAGAGCCAGAACCATCTGCCTGTCCTTCTTGCTGCTTTCAGATTTAAAAAAAAAGAATTTGAAGTTTATTTTCCATTGGGAGTTTACATCGTAACTATAGATAACACTTTAAAAAACACTAACACAACGTCATCCCTCTTTGTTTTGTATCCTTTACCAGTGCATTTATTGAAGTGTCCTGCTACAATGTGTGGTTCCATTTTGAATTTATGGGTATTTAACACAATTTTTCTTTTTGTATATAAGGGAGTTGCTTAGGGTTTGCCTCTAGTCTCTGGGTGATGAAGAAATACTGCCACCACAAAAAGCAATTAATCTCATTTTTCTTAGACATTTACTTTAACTGAAAGAATAGGCAAGCTTACAGGCACACCACCTTTCTTCAGCTGACATGCATATTCATTATGAACAGATTAATTTGTAGATTGGAGTACAGTAGTATTTTATGCCAAAGTCATGTTACAAGGCTTAGTTAATTAATTAATTATTGCGAAGCACTTTGAGAACCCTGGAGAGAAGACATTATAAAAGTATGTGATGTTATTTTAATAATTTTCCATTTAGCTGAGTGGAATGAATAACATTAGAGCCCTCAGGGTTCTGGGCCTGATTAAGGACTGTTGACTGCATTACAGAAAGTACAGTTTCCACTTCCCTTCTGCTTGGCAACCTCCCAACTTCTAGTTGGCAGCTAGTAAAAAAAAGGACTCTAGATTTTTATATATGAGTTTTGAAATGCTAGGAAAGGTTTTAGAAGAGCAGACATCAGCTAATTTCATTTAATCAGAATCCCTGGGAAGTTGCTGTGGAGAGTAAAAAGCTTTTCGAGTTTTAATGAAAACAGAGAGAACTGCAGCAAAGCATTCTCTTGGTAGAAAACCTTGAATTTTGGGAGGGGTTCATGACAACCAGAACAAAGTTAATGCAATGCACATTTCTTTCAAAAAAGCAAGGAGGGAAATTGCGACCAGTAAGCCTCACTTCTGTCCCCAGACAGATCTTGGAGTAATAGAATCAATCTGTTTCTTCAGATGTAAAAAACCAGGAAAGAAATCAGGAGCAGTCCATATGATTTTTTCAAGGATGATGCCTATTCAGTCTTCTTGCCTTCTGCAAAGAAATTGCTGTCTTTATGGATGACAGGAGAGTGGTGACTGACACTCCTGGATGCTGGTAGGACTTGTGACACCAGCTCTCACTGTGCATTCTTAGTTGAGAACTGAGGTATAGAACAGAGTAATGGGTGATAAAAAATGGTTGATTTCTAAGCTCAAAGGGCATGAATCAATGAGCTGGTGTCCTGTTGGTGACTGCAATTGTGTCAGGGGGACACTGGAATCCATCTTGTCCATTATTTTTATCAATGATGTGGACAATGACAGACAGCATTCATAGGAAATCTGCAGAAATAATGAAACAAAATAACTAATTGACACAATGAAAGAATCATCTGCAGTTCTGAGGGACCTTGATAAACTTGCTTAAGCAAGCATAAAACTTATGAAGCCTTTCGAGAACAAAACTGGATACTGTACTGGAGTCCACATTTCAAACCACACACTGAACTTCCTTTACAAGAAACTCAGGACAGTGGTTTTTCACCTCTACCCTGTGCTAATAAGCTCACAATGGGATACTTGTGTCCTTTTCTGGAGGAGTGTTAAGAAACTGGAGTGTATCCAGTGGATTGATACTGTGCTGTTAAGGGACCTTGAGCAGAGGACCCAAAAGGAGGGTTTATTTCTTTTGAATAAGAGATGCTAAGTGGTGGTCTAAGAACATCATCCAACTGTTTGAATGGCACTTAAAAGCTACATCTTTTCTGGGATAAACTTTTGATAGTGGCAGAAGATAAAGTAAGGGGCAATAACAACATGCCATTGTCTCTTTAAATAAAGTCTTTCACCATGAAATTCTGGTCAACATCCGATCTACAGGATCAAACCAGAGCTGATCTAATGTAATCATATTAAAACAAAAATAATGTAGATGTAGTGCCTCCAGTGCCAGCTCTTTGTCTTTGCACACTCACTCTTACCAAATATTTTTTCTAATATAGATGAAGTCCAAATCAGGCTCAGTCTAACTAGATTTCATCTTACAGATTTCATCTGTATAAATCACATCTTGCCTCCTTATCACAACTTCTGCATTGCTATGCCACTGTAGTCTCTTTTAGAGCTGAATATCCAACAGTCAGAACAGAATTAACTCAGCGGAGGGAATGAAGAAGAACAAGAAGCATGGGTGGTTAGATGCACAGCTCTGTCCAGCTCCAAGATCTTCACAAGGTAATACCAAAAACCTGTCCTCCTCCTGCTCCTGTGTTTCTGTGTTTTCCTAACAAAAGTTTCTTCTCCAAGGAAAATTCTTTACCTGTATCAACGAGTTGTAATCTTTGTAGGCATGGATGTCCCTCTCGAATGGGACTGAAAAGCTAAATCTGCTTTCCTTGTTTTTCTGTTGCTGATCAGTGAGCTGTTAGATTTCAATATCCTTCTGACAGGTCTGACTCTGCATGAACCAAAATGGATCCTAGATGATTGATTTTAGAAAAAAGGCCCCAAGTGTTTTATTTAGACATGGCCCATTGCCTCCTTTGCTAAAAATGCAGTTTGAAAAGCATCTAAATCCACGGTTCTAAGATTTTTAAAAGCTCATTCATGAATCAATGCCAAGTAAATTGAGAAAATGCAGCAAACAGCAATGGAAAAATAATAATTAAAAAAACCGGAACACTTCAGAGTCTCCTTCAGAGATGCTTGTTTCTTATGCTGAACACCATAAGAAATAACAAATTAAATAAAAGTTATTCTTAAAGCCTCAAATGTGATGTAAAATCTGAAAGTACTTTATCATTATGAAACCGTGCAGTATTATCTCATTAAATGGTCAGGGAAGTAAAAATGTCCAGTTCAGAATTTCCAGATTGAACCTACAATTAAGCATTTCATAATACGAAAAGAAACCTTAAAACCCCATCAATATTTCTCCCTTTCTAATTGAGTTATTATATGAGCAAAACTTAATATATTATTTTTGATTTGTCAATTCACAAGTCAAAAACAGCAAGTAATGTAGGAATACAAAAACTCAGAACTTTTTCAAAACTGTTTGTATCCAGAAATTGATATGAAATACCATCATCTATCATGATATGATTATGATATATGATATATATGATATGATTAGAATGTTTCTTTTAGGAACTGCTATCTCCATGTAGGACCTTATAACATTCCACTGTCAAAGCAAAGCAAAGCAAAGCAAAGCAAAGACTCGTTACAAAAAAGAATCTAAGAATAAAGTTATTATTAGTAGGCTGCATTATGAAAAAGATAAACATCCTTATAGCCCTCTCATTCTTCATGTCTTCAATTTTAAAGCTTATTAATAAGAAGAGTACTTGAGTTTTCATTCGGAATTTGATCCTGCAGTTGATGCAGTAAAGTACCTTTAACATGAGGTTTTCAGAACAAAAATTCATGATAACGTCTTTTAAATCCGTTTGCTCTGAAAATTCTTTCATATTCACTTTAAAATAACGAAAGATGAAAAGTCCTTCCACTTCAAATACATGCTAGGAAACACATGAAATTTTTATATAAAATCCTGAAATGAATTGAAAAAATAGTTTGAATTGTAAGAAGAAAATAATATTAAAATTTCATATTTTAAAAGAACCCCAAATCTCATGAGCCTCACACCAGTAGTTTGGTTTTACAAAGTACATATTCCTCTCTTCTCCTGGATGACTTCAGTCTTTTCTCACTTGCTTGTACAAGGGGACAGCAGCTAACCACGATCAACAGTTTCTAGGGAAAGCCATTATTTCCATCAAAGCAAAGCAGTGGTAGCTGTAAAATAATGGTGTTCACTGCTATGATTCTCACATATTTTCTTTACACATTGAAGTTAGGATGTCAGTACATATTACTTCAGCATTTTACTCCGCGTCCTGACAGGATATTTTACTTGGAATAGCACTGCTATATGAGGCACAAAACAAAAGGCATTCCAATAAATTGAAAACACTCTTAAACTTTTTGAAATAAATGGACTATATATTTGTTTTTCATGGTAATCTTGAAGAGCTTTACAATCAGCTGTCTTTTTGCAGCTGCCATCTGCATGTTCCTGAACTCATTCAGGATGTCATACAGCTGTGAATAGAAAGCCTCATAAGGTCATTTTCTGCCTTAGAGCTTTACACTTAAAAGATTTGGCATATCTGCAGTTGCAAAATGCAAAGCATTTCACCCAGAATAAATTTCCTGTCAAATGACAATTTATATCTATGCAAAGCACAACTTTTGTTTATGCATCACAGGTTTGATTATGCGTAGATTGGCTGAACCCTGGAGAGGTGTCTTAACTTTTCCTACCAGAGTCCAGGACCAGACAGTTAGGAGCATGAAAGCAGCTGGAAACCTTTGTTACAGAATATTTTTTTAAACTGGCTCAGGAGCTGAATTTTACATTCATTTTCCTTACTTTATTATCTCGAACTCTGAGACAGTGGTACAGATTCAGAATAATTTCATGTTAAATCAGGACTTTGGCTGGAGATAATCTCACTAGGGATGTGTTGTGTTTGGCTTTTAATCTTAATTTCTCTGAGTGTGTTGTACTTTTTCTGAGAGTAGGTTTTATCATTAGTTTTTATTTACACAGGGAAGAGCATTGGACCAGCATTAGACAATGAAGAAATATGTCATGAAAATCAAGGCATGCCTCAAAGATCTTTCCAGATGAGATCCTTAGGACAGCAGAAATATAGATGCACAAAGGAAACTAATACAGGTCTTTGCAAAGAAAAAGAGTGAAATATCCTTCCTTAGTCATAAATATGTTTTATGTCAAAAGGCCATTTTATATAGAAGCATGTATTTAGAAAACTACCAGGTAAAGATCAAGGTATTAATGCATAAGAAAAACAGAAAGGAATAATTTCTGCATTTACTCAGCTTTCAACATCAAAAAAAGGTCTTTCAAAAATAAAAATTTATAAAGATTGATATTTAATCTTTAACTATGAAATAGCAGAATGAGAAAAAAAAGGTCTTCTTGTGCACGAACTGAAAAGAATATGAACAAATATGAAAAATACCACAAGGTTGGAGAACTTACTATTGTTTTTCATAAATGTCTGTAAAAAGAAAAGCCATGTTCTGCACTTGCTTTTCAACTATGGCATAACATAGAGCAGTGAAAAAAGCCTTGTGTGTAATATATTCATCCATTTGCTTGAACTAATAATGTTTTCCACATACCCATGAATCTAATGATTGAAGACTTATTCAGAGTCTAAGCTTTTGGAAGAAAATTATGACTTTTGAGTCACCAATACTTTGACTGATTCCCAATTTTAATCCAAAACTGATTCCTGATTTTAAACCAAAACCCGGCTTTATATTTTTGGAGGTAGACCTGGAAGATAATAATAGGAAGTTTAGAAGTGAGGTTGCATTTGGTATACGATACTTTCTCCTTATGCAGCAAAAATACCTTCCACCAGTTTCTGAAAAAGGCATAATTAAGGAGTTCTAGGTAAACTTTTTGTGATGTCTACTTTCTGCAGGAGGCTAATATCACCACAGACCAGTGAGCCATTGACAAAACCCATCTATGCTTTCTGTTTAGTACAACATCAGCATAGTTTGCAAAGTTTTCAAATAAAACATAACAAAAAAAATCAATCAAGCATGCAGAGAAGGTAATTTTTCTTGTCAACAGTATATGGATTCAGGAAAGAGAGACTGAGAGTTATAGCACAGCATTAGCCAGTGGGCTGGAGAGATAACACGGTTAACTGAGAAAAGAGGGACCTAAACAAATTATCCTTTTTGGGGGGGGGGGCAGAAAATTTTAATGCTGATAATAATTTTCTACATAATGCAGTGCATGAAATAGTCAAATGAAGTTTCCTATCACCTATCTAATCACAGTGAGCTGTGGAAATGTGTGGGGACTGCTTAAACTATTGGGGAAAAAACTTATTAGAAAATAGCTAGAAGAAAATAATTCAAGCACTGTCTTGATGAAAAGGAAATCTAAGTTTCACATTTGTTTTTTTTTCCTGAATACAACAAAGGAAATACAGAAAGTCACACATATAGTTTAGAAGTGATATCATGAAAGCTGTCAGTCATCATATAGAATGAAATGGCAAAATACTAAAACATAATATATAAAACTACACAAAGGAATGACCCATTTCATGATTTAAAGACACTATTTTCTTTTTTTCCATTGTCTTCAAAGATGCTTCCTCATCACTGACCTGCTTTGAAAAGGAGTATTTTATCTGTAGGCTGAGCAATGCATGAGAAAATAATGTCTTGAAGAACAAGGCTGGAGTTCAGGCCTTATATATGAAGTGAGATGTTTGTAAGTCTCACTCCAACATTTAAAGAACTACATTTTCATTTAGGAAAAAAAAAGTAATTTATTTTCTTAAATATAAAAAAACCCCATTTGGATTGGATTTGCAAGGTGCTTGCAAATGATCCTGTTTTTTCTTATTTTTTTCTTCTGAATGGTGTTAGTGGAAGGCTACTGAAAGACATGATGACTGAGGTGAATATGTTTCATTTGCATCAACATTGTTCATGTCTGAAATAAAGCTTACTGAGCTAAGAAAGAATATTTGTGTAGTACAAAATGCCTAATCCCTCAATATTACTGATTTTGAAGGACATGGAACAAAGAAACAAAGCTACATAAAACAAAAGATTCTTTATTTAAAGTGTTTTAGAATAATTGTCTGAATTTCTATTTCCCTTGTGATTCACTGAATAGCAGAGAAAGCAGATAAAAAAATGTACTTTTTAAAATTGTATAGAAGAATACTTCTCCAGTTTCTGGCTTAATTCAGACTTAGCTTTTCTAATTCTCAAAAAAA
>QVAJ01000422.1:102523-121217 GCA_003546035.1 Mixornis gularis | reverse complement strand
AAAAAAAAAAGGCAGGTAGAATTTACAAGTAAAATAGATGTTTTTGTAAAAATTCTTAAAAATCCTGAGATCTATCTCCTTTCATGGTTAATAGTTTTTTGACAGTTCTATAAATTGATGTGTCATTTCTAATTTAGTGTCATATATATTAATCTTTCTATGAAAATTAGTCAGTTATTGCCTGCACTTTGCCAATAGCTTAGCTATGATTTAGTGATAATCATCAGACTTCCTATCATAGATTTTACCTGACCTAGGTTTACTTTGGGTTGGTTGATACCTACCAGAGCTCTGCTTTTATCAGTTATAGGGATTTTCTTCAGTATGTAAAATAAAGATCTTGAGATGAAAATGTGGTCCTCTGTCGTAATTTACAGAACTGAACCTTCTATGGAATTATCCCAGTATTCTGGTTTCTACTGTGAATCTAAAGTTTTAGGCATTTTAAAGCTACTGTTATTCTTTCAATTTGTATATATATTTTTAATGTAGCAGATATCTGCTCCAGTGTCTTTTCTGTGCTCTTGAAAGAAAATATGTTTTCAAATAATATTCTTTATTTTGAAAAGTAAGCACATATATGCTTTTTTTTTAAAGTGGCAAAATTATACTAGTGTTGATCTGCTAGCTGAAGCCTTGTTTTGATACATTTTTGTTATGTAATTAGAATTGGATATTTATTTTGATTGTTGTAATGCTTGATTCCATTTTAAAGGAAATAGTTTGTTTTAGTGTTACTTGTAGACTTTTATTTAGGCTGAATTGGGATCAATACCTAACATTCCCATATTCAGATATTAAATCCCTTCATATAATAAAGTTGTTTACATTTGAGCAATTGTATCAAAATCTTAAACCCCAGAATTACTTATATTTATTTAAGAAATTGGAAAGGTTTCCACCGACTTTGGACTATGCCTTCATTATAGACTTTAATGTATCTACAGATCAGTTGAAAGCTTGACCAAACAAATACATAATATAATGTGTTCAATGCTAATCAACCTTGACTTCCTACTTATCATAAAGGGTAGGTTTAGGACAGGTATTTTTTAAATTTCTGCATTTTTTCTGGATTGTATGCAACACTGAATGAAATCCAGTTATCATGATCTTCAGCCAATAGAATAGAATAATGCAATTACAAAGAGAACTTAAAGTGAAGCTTTAACCTTGACAGCAAACACATATACAAACACACAGTAATTTCATGACAATGTATACTTCATTGTTTAAATTTGAACGACCTTGGTGATGTGTTCCTCATTTTAACAAGATCATTGTGAACTTTAAATTCAGTTGCAATCTGGAACAAATATTTATTAGGATCAAACTGACTACTTTAGCTATTAAATGATAAATAACATTATGAATAAACTCAAATTCAAACTGAGGTGTCTTATAGATGAAGTATCTGATACAGATGTATTAGTAGAAAATGTTTAGAATTTTATATTGAAAATATAAAAAATTTAAATATCTCTTGCATAAAAATTATTTACATTGCATAATAAAGGCATAATAAAGTTTTTCTCCCTGTGGAGAAAGACTTGGGGTGAGTGTTGATGAAAAACTCAGCATGTGTCAGCAGTATGCACTTGCAGCCCAGAAAGCCAAGAGAATACCTGGCTGCATCAAAAGGAGTGTGGCCAGCAGGTCAGAGGAAGTGATTCCTCTACTCTGCTCTTTTGAGACCCCACATGGAAGGAGTAGTCTTGGGGATCTGGAGAATTCCGAGCTGACTGAAAGCTGGCAAACCTTGTCCCAGTTTTCAAGAAGGGCAAGAAAGACGACCCTGGAAACTACAAGCCCATCTGTCTCACTTCAGTGCCTGGCAAAGTTATGGAGAAGGTGATTCTGGGAGGTACTGAAAAACATCTGAATGGCAACGCAGTTGATGGTTACAGCCGGCAGGGTTTCATGAGGGGAAAGTCCTGCTTATAAAACCTGATTTCCTTTTATGAAAAAATAACCCACCCACTTGATCAAGGGAAGCCAGTTGATGTCATCTTTTTTGGATTTCAGTAGAGCTTTCAATACCGTTTCTCACAGTCTCCTTCTGGGCAAAGTGTCCAGGACAGCTGGATAAACGTGTGATAAGTGAGCAGCTGGCTCCAATGTCAGGCACAAAGGGTTACAGTGAATGGGGTGATATCAGACTGGTGACCTGGCGGTTCCGTAGGGCTTCATCTTGGGTCCTGTGCTCTTCAACATCTTCATAAATTACTTGGGACTGGAAGGGATACTGAGCAAGTTTGCAGATGATAGAATGCTTGGAGAAGTTATTATCACCCTCAAAGGCAGAGAAGTACTCTAGAGAGACAAGTCAGAGGACTGAGAAATCACCAACAACATGAAATTCAACAGGGGAAAGTGTTGGATTCTGCACCTGGGATGGGGCAGCCCTGGATGCATGGACAGACTGGGGAATGAGGTGCTGTAAAGTGCCATGGAAAGGGCCCTGGGGGTCCTGGTTGATGGCAAGCTGAACATGAGTCAGCAGTGCCCTGGCAGCCAGGAGGGCCAACCCTGTTCTGGGGGACATCAGGCCCAGCATGGCCAGCTGGGCAAGGGAAGGGATTGTTCTGCTCTCCTCTGCACTGGGACGGCCTCAGCTTGAGAGCTGGGGGCAGTTTTGGGTGCCACAATATAAGAAAAAATTGAATGTGCTAGAGAGCACTTAAAGGAGGGAAACAAAGGTGGTGAAGGGCCTTGCGGGGAAGCCATATGAGCAGTGTCTGAGATCACTTGATCTGTTCAGCCTCGAGAAGAGGAGACTGAGGAAAGACCTCTTTGCAGTCTACGACCTCCTCATGAGAGGACAAGGAGGGTCAGGCACTGATCTCTGTGATGACCTGTGATAGGACCCAAGGGAATGGCCTGAAGCTGTTTCAGGGGAGGTTTATATTGGATATTAGGTAAAGGTTTTTCAGCCAGAGGGTGACTGGGCACTGGAACAGGCTTTCCAGGGAAGTGGTCCCAGCACCAAGCCTGACAGAATTCAAGAAGCATTTGGACAATGCTCTTGGCCACATAGTGTGGTTCCTGGGGATGGTCCTGAGCATGGTTAGGAGTTGGACTCAGTGACCCTTGGGGGTGGCTTCCAACTCAGCACATTCTGTGAACATTCTGTGAATACTGCATATAGTTCTGGTTTCCCCGACATAAAAATGACATAGAGCTGTTGGAACAAGTCCAGAGGAGGGCCATGAAGATCATCAGAGGACCGCATTACCTACCCTAGGAAGACAGGCTGAGAAAGTCGGGGAACTCAGCCTGGAGAAGAAAAGGTTGTGTGGAGATGACATAACAGCTTTCCAGAATCTGAATGGGGCCTACAGGGCAGCCTGACAGCGACTCTTTGTTAGAAACTGTAGTGATAGGAGGAGTAATGGGTAAAAATTGAAAGAAAGGAAAATTAGGAAAAAAATGGGAAGAAGGTTAGACACTGTAACAGGTTGCTGAGGAAAGACATGAATGCCTCAGCCCTGGAAATGCTCAGAGCCAGGTTGAATTAGACCTTCAGCAACCTGGTCTGGTGGGAGATGTTCCTGCCCATGGCAGGGAGGTTTGGGACTAGATGATATTTCAAGTGCATTTCGAGCCCTTAACATTCTGTGATTCTATGATTTTATGATTCTATCTAAGCTTGGCCAAGAACCAAACAAAACCAAAAAACAAAATGCAAACAAAAAACAACAACAACAACAACAACAACAAAAAAGAAAGGAATGGATAAGATTGGTCTTTTAAAAAATTTAATGTGAGATGTTGAGTCAAAATCCATGAAGAATGTAGTGTATATACTCTGCATTCATTCATCTAACAACTTTAGCTTATGTTAAAGAAAGCAGTTAAGTTTCTAGACCCCCAGAAGTTTTGGGTATATATTTTTTTCAGCCAAATGAGGAAATGATAATTGGTTATATTTTTCTTTGATGCAGCTGACTGGTTGTAAAGGAAAATGCAAAATCCTGTTTATCTATGCTCTGGAGAAATGAACCACAAAACAATTTGTCTGCATATAATAAAGTGCTTTCAATAAGCTGTCACTTCCAAGAGCCATTTCTCCAGACTTTTTCTCATATTTGTGTTGTTGGGATATATTCTTACTGTACCAGTTATGTTTCTTTGTTTTCCCTATGCTGGCTGTGTTGGAATTCCTTTCTATTTCATTCATTTACGTGGTTTCTCATTATGCCTTATGTAAACTAAATGTAAATCTCTGACAGATGCTGGCTGGCTCATTTCCCCACCTCCTGGGATTTCTTGTTTGCTTCCCTGCATTCAACTCATTGTAAAAGAGTGAAAAGAGCAGTCTCAAGAGTTTGCAAAAAGATGTGTCAAAAGAAAGGCAGAGCAGAAATCCCCCTTCCTCCATTTAAGTACAGCAGATTAGCTCCAAAGGCAGAACTACATCCTTGGATACCTTTAGCCAAACAGCACTCCTCTGCCCACATCAGTCAGATGCATGAGTGAATTTGCATTCCTACAGCTGCACATATTCTCTTGGAGACCTTGATTGCTACAGCTACCTACTTGTACAAAGAAAATTTCATACAACCATCATATGTAGCAGTTTAATTTAGATTTAATTTAATTGCCTAATGACTTGATACTTTATAGAGTCATAGTCATAGAGTCATAGAATGTGTAGGTTGGAAGAGACCTTCAAGATCATGGAGTCCAACCCAGCCCTAACACCTCAACTAGATCACGGCATCAAGTGTCACATCCAGTCTCTTTTTAAACACATCCAGGGATGGTGACTCCACCACCTCCCCCGGCAGACTATTCCAGTACAGTTTATGTACAGTTCACATAGAAAATACATACTAAAGCTTAATTTTTAAATCTTGGGGAAGTTTTAAGCAGAACAAAATGAAGACAGGACCGGATAATCCAGGATATTTGACCAAACTTAAAATGTTTAAAGAATTAGATTCCAAACAAGAAATTCAGTGTTTGAGGAGCATCTGGATGATGGTCTCAGTCATGTGGTTTAGTTTTAGACAGTCTCGTGAGAAGCTGAGATTTGGACTTGATTATCCTTATGGGTCTCTTTCAGCTCAGGATATTCTATGATTCTATCATTCTAAGATTTATCATTCCATATCCCATAATTTATGGAATTAACTGTTCTCTTATGAATTGGTTTCTCTTGAACTGGGTGAAAACAAAAGCAATATTTTTGTAACAGTTAGCCAAAGAACAAAAGACTGCTTGTGCAAGAAGAAATATTTTATTTCAGTTTTATACATCAAGATACTGTGAGGCTAAAAAAATAATGTACTAGATGGTTATAAAAGCAATCAAACCTTTTTTTAAAACTATCATAGGCTTAAAAACACAACCTATAAATGAAGTCTTCATATAAGAAAAAATGTAACCCCCTACAATAAATCTTTAATTTTAAATATGTATCTTAACACTACACTCATTCATCTGCTGTTGCAAATATTTTTAACCTTTCCTGAACTATAAAAAGGGGAGCTTACACTGGAGATTTTCATCAGCTGAAGCTAACCTGCATTTCATTCCAAGTTAGCAAGTGAATTCCTAATTTACAATGGAAATGACTCATCAATGTCTTGGATGAAGGGACAGATGCCTACTCAGCAAGTTCTCTGATGACATGAAGTTGGGAGGAGTGGCCAATACTCCAGGGGGGTGTGCAACCCTTCAGAGGTACCTTGGTAGGTTGGAGACATCACAGAGAAAAACTGTCTGAAAATCAAGAAAGGGAAGGGCAGGGTCCTGCACCTGGGCAGGATCAACCACATGGACCAGCACAGGCTGGGGGTGACCTGCTGGGAAGCAGCTCTGTGAAGAAAGACCTGAGGGTCCCTGTGTGGCCAAGAAGGTCAAAGCAAGTTGAGACAGGTGACCCTTCCTTTCTACTCAGCCATGGCATGGCACATATGGAGTGCTGTGTCCAGTTCTGGGTTCCCAAGTACAATGGAGTTCCTGGACCAGGTCCAGCACAGAGCTACTATGTTGGCCAAGGATCTGGAGAATCTTTCTTATGAGGACAGGCTGAGGGACCTGGGCCTGTTCAGTCGTGAGGCAGTGGAGAGGAGAATCTCATCAATTTCTATCAGTATCCAGAGGGAGAATGTCAGGTGAGTGGACTCAGGATCTTCTCAGTGTTGCCAAGCAACAGGGCAAGAAGCAATGGGCAAAAACTGATGCACAGGAAGTTCCACCTGAACATGAGGAAGAACTTCTTTCTGTGCAGTGACCATGCACTGGGACAGATTTCCCAGAGAGGCTTTAGAGTCTCCCTCACTGGAAATATTCAAGAACCTTCTGGATGCAATCCTGTGCCATGTGCTCTGTGTTGATGCTGCTTGAGCAGGGAGGTTGGAACAGACAAGCCACTGTGATTCTTTCCAACCTGACTATTTCTGTGATTCTGAGAAAGTAGAATACTTGCATACATATATATGTAGATATATATACATATACATATAGCATACATACAATATATTTATGAAAATAGACAAAAAATTGTAATGAAAGAAAAAATAAAATCTTCAATAAAATCTTTTAAATTGTATATTGGCTTGTAACAGACATGCTCCTATTAAAGGTATTTGGTGTTATTTTGCCCTTTTTTTATAGTGTAACCTTGGTTTTGAATGTTACATAGCAATTAATTCAAAAGCCAAGCAAAAAGAACGTGAACCCACATTAAAAGATCTGTGAGAGTGTAAGAAAATTTAAAACCTCTCCTTCTAAAAGATTTATTTAGAATTATATGATTCTAATGAAATGTAATGGAAGAAAACCCTATAATGTGTATATGCTTCATGTACAACCATAAAGGAATTTCAGTTTTCTCCTGACTTGACTCTAAATCTGTCTCTTCAGACATGCACATTGATTTTGAAGATGTGGCACTAAGCATGAAACATTCTTGATCCCTTGCAGTGCTGTCACTGAGATTGATAAGCCACATTATGGTTTGGTGGCCATTTAACTCTTGTGAACTTGACAGTATTTCCCTGGAGCTGGAGAGCAAGGAAAAAAAATGAAAAGACAAATGTGCTGGACTTCATCTGTGCACAGGATTGCTCTGTGTATGAAACACAGGTCTTCTGACAGCAAGACCAATCTCTTTCTTCTTTGTTACCTCCTTGCTAAGGAATACAGAGGAGGCAAAGTTTTCATTTAAAGCTATGCAATTCATTCTCTGAAAAAAAAAAAAAAAATTCAGAACTCCAATGTCAGAAACAGGGATCTACTGATTTTGATTACACATAAAATTTGGACATGTTTGGCTGCCCTGAAAACAGCACCACAGATGCCCAACTGACCTCCTCCCTCTTCCAGGCAGCTCTGAGGGCACAAGAAACTACTTAATGGGACAAAAACTTCTATGTGGTCTTTAACTGTTCTGTAGAGGCCCAGATTGTTGAGATGAGTTTATAGTTCAGAACGTAATTAAATCAAGGAAAAAAGACCATAACCCCCCTGAACCGGTTCCTGGAAAATTTACTATATGTATTTTGACAAACTTCTGCTAACTGATAAAACTTGACTCAGTTGCCCAGATACAAACCATTTTTGATGCTCAAGAGCATCAAAACATGTCTGTTAGGTCTGAACTGTCAAAATGATGTGCTACAATGTGGTTGTGACAGTTTCTGCTTTCAACTTTCAAGTACCTCAGGATCTTTGGTCATAAAACTATGTAAAATCCAGTGATTCATTTCTCACTTCTCTGGTTTATGTAGCATGAGAGTGGGAGTATTTATTGTCTTAGGAAGGATGTGCAACCTTCACAAAGAAATTGGTATATAATTTTATGTTATAAGTAGGTGCTGAGTTATCTGAATTTGCTGCATAATCAATATTCTGTATAATACTAACTGAAGAACTAAAATTCAGTTGTGACATAATTCATCATTTGTAAAGAGAAGCAATAAAATGTATTAATTAAAGATGTGATGTTTTTCTGATGCTAGAGTGTTTTAAAATAGAAAGGTTATGATTAATTTAATCAGAATGTTATTTAGCTGAGGTAATTATATTCAGCCAAGGTCCATCAATACAATTAGCTATCAGTTATATAAACTGTAGTGAGAACAGCTGCATAGAAAATTACTTTAACTTAAAATATTGGAGGGTTTTTTTAGGAAACAAGAAACCAATTATTATAATTTATTGTTTAGCTTAATTTACTTCACCTCTTTTTAGCTTTGTGTTTTCTTCAAATATTAGTATAGTTTTGCTCTACTGAGTTTGTGTTCTGATCTGTGATGTGGGAATGTGCCATGTAATTTCACAACATGAGGAAAAAAATTACATTGAAATGTAAGATTCGATAAAGATGCAGAAATCTTTAAAGATGTAGAAATTTAAGTAGGGCTTTCAAAACTGAAATCTCCAAAATTTTTGAAATCTCCAAAAAATTTATTCCTGCAAACGCTTGTGATTTAAAGAATATATTAATCATGATCTTGAATAATAACACTGTGCCCAGGTTCCCAGTGTCTATAGAGGATGACAAGCTCTGAATTACACAGAAGACTGGCCTGGTTTGCCACCTGCCTTAGAGCCCAAGGACAGCCTCAGATACTAATGGAGCACACTTTTTAGGACACACAAAGTATTGCATGTGTAAGTGCAATAAAAAAAGTATTGCTTTTTTTGCTGAGGTAAATCTTTCCATCTACAGGCTACCTTTGAAGCAGCTGTATAGGCAGATCCAGGGTCCAAGATTTTATTACAGAACAAGCACTTTTTTCATAAGTTACAAGAAATTTGGTATATATCTCTCAAACTTACAGTGAGTATAATTTCCTGCCAAAACCTCACTGTTCCATAGATCTAGACACAATTTTTGGAATATATACTAGCAAAAAAGTGTGTTTAGTAAATCACAAGTTATTTACAGATTCTGTGTCAATGCTCCA
Organism: Mixornis gularis; assembly: GCA_003546035.1. NCBI lineage: Eukaryota > Metazoa > Chordata > Aves > Passeriformes > Timaliidae > Mixornis > Mixornis gularis. Next base: position 112,296 of record QVAJ01000422.1, on the reverse strand, counting down.
CATAATTTCCTTTGTAATATCTTTTCATGGTTAAAAAGAATGACACAATTAACAAGCCTTTTGTACAAGTTAAATATGTAGAGAAATGTCCTAGGCTGCAGAAGTCCCTGATAAAATGCTTTACTATGCCTGCGTGAATATCAAAATTGTCATGAGTCCCCTTGATTTCTAGATGGGTGGTTTTCACAGATTTTCCTGCTGACACTGATACATGTTGTATGAAGTATTTAAACTTGCATTGCAGCAGATACTGCCAAATACTTTCTCTGTTTAAAAGATGAAACAGATTTTAAGGCAAGCACATTGAAGGAAATACTTAAGGAAATACTGAACTAGGAAAACATACTTTTTGCAACCGGGTTGTGCTTGTGTGCAGTCCTTTGGGAATGTGTTGGACATCTGGCACTTTTGAGAAGCATCAGATCCACTAATGGGAGAATGACTGTGTCATGAATTCATAATAAACCCAGTGTTTCTGTATGCAGTGGATAGTCTGGATGGTGTGTGCTGATATAGCTCACCTCCCTATGGCCTTATCTGAAGGTCTGGTATCCCAGTTAGAAATTCTGTGCACATGTAAGAGAGTTGCCTCTGATAAGTGTCTGCCAGATGACAGATGTAGAACAGCCATCTAAAACCTCCCATTTAAGCTTTTGAGGTAGGAAAAAATTCAAAAATCAAGTCTCAGAAAAAAAGGGTATGTGATATTAGCATAATTTACATTCTCTTTCAGTAGATTGCTGAATATTTAAAAGAAATATTTAAATTAAAACAGCCTCAAGAGAAGAAAATAATTAAGTACCTTCCAAATACTGTACAATATGTTGTCTGAGAAAATTCATTTGGATACATGGAATTGAACAGAGAGACGATATAGTGAATCCAGTCTTACTGTACTCTCAGTTTGTGCCCCAATTTTTTGCACATAGAGGAACTCTACCTAGCCAAACATATCATTTTACTGTGAATTGTGTTAGTTTAGCTTGCACCTCAATTAATAGCTGTTCAAGTTGTAATTGAAAAATCTGAATGAAAACTAATATATGGAAAACTGCATATTACCTCTCATAATGTATGTAGCATTGAAAATATTGCTAATATTGTTCCAGAAATTATATTTATTGACAATTGATTTAAGGATAATATTACCCATTTCAAAGCATTGATATGAATTGAAGGTGTTTTTAGAGAATCGGAGAATAAAAGAAAAAGACCTATGGTAGAACATGTCATCACTGTGCTAAGGAAAGAACAAAACTGTGGACAGCTGAGACAACTGCCTTTGCTGTCATGTCCTGCTGATCCATCAGCACTGACTGCTAAAAGAAAATTATATAAACAGGTTATAAGGGCATGTCTCTCTCCTTAAGTTAGACAATGTCTTCAATAAATCACAGCATGCTTTGAAATAAACTGCAAGGACTCAGTCTCATTGTTAATGTTTCTCTAACAAACCAAGCCATGACTATTTGAGATAAATTTAGGCACAACTGAGGACCATCAGAGATAACACCAAACCTCAAAAGCCTTTTGTTAAAGGTCACAGAATGTGCTATAAACTGCCTGTAATATCTTTCAGCTGATGTAATTACCTGAACAAATGAAAAGATGAAGAATAAAACTGAGAAGTATCTTAAAGTGAAATACATGTGTATTTATGCTAACTATGAGCAGTTCCCCAGTGTTTTTCACCTGTCATTTAAAAAAAAATCACTGGGTGTACTAAGAGAGTCAGGATTTGAAATTCATCATGATATATAGATGACAAACTACTGAAACAGGCTGCCTAAGGAGGTTGTGGAGTCTCCTTCTCTGGAGCTATTTAAAAATTGACCGGACACAATTCTGAGTAAAATGATCTAGGGGACCCTGATTGACATTGGATTAGATGACATCCAGTGGTCCTTTCCAACCTTACTGATTGTGTGATCCAAGTCCAGATGAAAAAATTACAAAATACTGGGCTTAGCTGTAATCTAGAAAGGTACCAAAAAATGGAAAATCAGGACAGACTGTCATGCTGTAAAATGGTAGGCTAAATATGAAGTATGAAGTATGAAGATGCAGATGTGGGAATAGGGAAAAACTCACATATTCAGATAAACTAGCAGAAGACACTAACTGTGGGGATGAAGGGAGAGAAAATGAAGAAGAAAGATCTTCAATAAAATCATCCAGAAATCTGCAAATTAGTTGGATTTACTTTGGTCTTTTTTTAAGGTGAGAAACTTCAACAATTAGATATCGCCACAGTTTCAATTCAAAATACCTTACGTTGTCAGTCTTTAGCTTGCAAGTTCTCATATTTGAACTAAATATTTAGTGTAAATTGAGTATCCAGAAGATATGAAATTGCTTACTTAACAAGGGATATGCAAACGTGAAAACTGAATGTACCAAAATACCAACAAAGCAAATGAATTTGAAATTGCAATTTAGAAAAAGAATCTCAGAGTTAAATTTTAAAACAATGTCTCTGCTTTTTTAAAAGCTTTTTTTTTTATATTTAGTTTTTGCTGAAAGTAAGAAGTAATCAGCTAAAGGTTAATCTTTTTGTTTTTCATTCATGGACACACTGTGAATGAGGACTAGGGACAGATTTATTGCACGTTTGGGGGAAGAAAAGAGAGCCCTGATTAGTATGAGCAGGTGCATATTGTTTGTCACAAGCCACCTACCTGGTGATGTGTTGGTTTCATTTAGCAAATCTGGTTCATATGGCTGTGTGTTCAGGTTGAAGTCCAATTGGAAAGCTGGCCAGGAAACATTTGTACTCCTGTGACCTGTTTAGAACATGCCAAAGGCTAGCTGTGTTTCTCTTATTTAAAAACAACCGTAGTACACCAGAGAATTTCTTGCTTTTTGCTGCCAAAAGAGTCGTTGGTCACTAGAGACTTAATCTGCTGATTCAAGAACACAGATGCCCAAGAGCTACAGACAATTCTGATAAACTTGCCAATATCCAAACAACATATTGAATTCAGTGTAGATTGATAGAGTAAGGAAAAAACTTAAAATTGTGACAAAAACACTGCTTTAAAAATTATGACTCTGAGTAATCAATGTAAATTGGTGGCTACCGTGATATTTTGTAATGTAATGAGTAGATGGGTTTTCCTAATTTTTCATTCACATCATGGACTGAGATACCTGAGGCCGTTAGGTATGGTAAAGTATACTTCAAGATTCTTATTAATATTCCATTCCTACTTCTTTTAGTTTGTTTTTGTTTTGTTTTTTTTTTTTTTTGCCATTCTTATAAAAATGAATTGTTTGTGCATTTAGAAAATAAAATTAAGCTCTTCAAGATTAACTTTATAAACCCAGCAGGAATTGTGCAGTAGTAATTCAACTTCAATGGAAGTTGGAAAACTGTGTGGTAGACATTGTAAAGGTCTAGATGAAAAAGAAAATGTTAAGAGAACTACAGAACTGTGATATAATTACTTGATTGTCTTTCAATGAAAGGATAAAATTTAAGTATATAGTATAATGTACTGGAGTTGTTAATCACTTTCCTTTTGGTTTTATTTGTTTGTTATGTGGTATCCTCTTAGACCTCAGATTCCTTATTTTTAAATATACAATTTAAAAAAAAGAGTTGATTTGGAGAAAAAATATCTTCAGGTATAAAAATCCATTATTGTTTATGAAAAGCACAGAGGGAGATGATAAAATCTGAAAATGTTCTAAAATTTGGGAAAAAAAAGTAAGTAATGAAGTTATTGAAAGAAAGGGCAATTGAAAGAAAGCATGACTGAAAGAAAGGTTATTGAAGGGAGTGCGGGTGCATTTTATTAAAGTCAGTGAAGAAACTGTGTTTGAATAAGGAAATAGAGATGGGGAAAATTGTATGAGTCGCTATTCTTAGACTATATGCTCCACTTCTTAAGGTAAATATAAATAAATTCAGACATACTTCTGTGTTTTCTACTAGTATATGAATCAGTTACACTAGGATGTGTGAGGTCTTTATCTTCTTTTCTTCCTGTTAGAGCTGGGATTAATGCACAGGAGACACAGTTTTTCGTATTCGGACTGGGATGTTTATTAATCCTTATCTAAAGTACAGTCTCACAAGTTGTGAGCTCTAGTTAACAAGGTGGAAAATGGATGCCTCTAACTCTTTCCAAGGTCTTTTTAAGCATAAACTATCCAATAAAAAGATGACACCTATATTATTGTTATATACTTTCAACCCAATAACTGACCACCCAAGATCCGCAATGTGGATTTTTTTCACCCAATTAGAAAAAAACACCCAAAACCATGAAGAAGAAGGTGGAAAAGGACTTAGCTAATGCCTTAAATCCTCCATCTTTCCCCATATCTATTACTATACACTAAAATCTCAAACTCTAGGTTTTTCACCCTGTGAGATCACACAATACTATTCAAACTACACACCAACAATCCCAATGCTGTCACTCAATTTCGGAAGCCTGTTCTATGGTGTCAGGTCAAATGTAGTGCTTGCTTGAGAGTCAGTGCCTTTTAGCACAGAAAGCCTAAAATTCTCTGCTTCCAGAGTTCCAAAAAGTTTGGACAAAATAATTTGACTTTTTTTTAACATTGACTTACTGATAGACTATTTTAATCAAAGACATCAAGAGCAGATGATTAAACTTACTATCAAACAACCATTTATTTTCTGAGCATCATGACATGATGACTGTATCATGTTAGAGAAAATTTACATGTGCATTTATTGAGCAGTTGCCCTTAAGTCTAGAGTGAAAATAACAGGCATTCACTGTAAGGTGGGACAGAGTTTATCATAGAATCACAGAAGGTTTTAGTTTTGAAGAGACCTTAAGGATCATCTAGTTCCAAGTTCTTTGCCATGGGAAGGGGCACCTTCAGCTAGAGCAGGTTGTTCTAAGTCCCATTCAATTTAACTTTGGACTCATCCAGGAATGGGGCATGTGCAGCATCTCTGAGCAACCTGTTCCAGTATCTCACTAACCTCATTGTAAAGAATTCCTTCCTAATATCTAAACTACCCTCTTTCAATTTAAAGCTATTTTACCTCACCCTATCACTACATGCCCTTTCAAAAAGTCCCTCTCCATCTTTGTTCTAGGCTCCCTTCATTTACTGGAAGGCTCTAATTAGGTGACCCCATAGGTCCGCTTCTCAAGACTGTCCAGGTCCCTCTGGATGGCACCCCTTCCCTCCAGCATGTCAACTGTACCACAAAGTTTGTTCTCCTTGGAGAACTTACTGAGGATAAGTGGCTCTCTAGCCCAGTGCAAAGCCAGCTGCCATTTCCTGGTGATGTGAAAAATGGCATTCAGTGTCTGCAGCCTGTACTTCCATGGTGTCCTCAGTCTGGCTGGGACACCACCCAAAAGGGCTCAGCAGAGTGATACCCTGTCAGCTGCAATCAAGCAGGACACCAGGTACCTTTTTTTGACAAATATTTTACAGTATGTATTGACTTTTTTCTTTACTGTTGTGTTCTGCAAAATTATTTTCTGACTTGAACATTATTAGAATTTGAGGCACTGCCATGTACCTTTTATTAGTACAAACAATTTTATACCAAGAACATAGTGTTGCAGAATTTGCTTACACAAAACATAAGGATTCAAATATATTCCTGGCTGTTCAGCAGTTTATTGTCTGTGCTTGTAATGTTGACAGCAAATCAGAGATATCTATTTTTTCTGACCTTATTACTGAGACGAAATATATTTTATCAACTTGCTTGTGAGACAGGAAGACTTTACCAACATTAAGCACAACATATCATTTTTATTATATTTTCTATAATAGTAAGTTATTTTTATCAAGTTTCTCTCATTTTTAATGGCTTGTTAGAACTGAAGAGGTTTTTCAACTATTTACAGAGGTTAGACATTTATATTACCAGATTGGTCATATTGTAAAATTGTATGTTTCTATGCCTTACTTCCAATTAAGTCATCTAACAGAAAGAAAGTAAAACTTTAAACACATTTTTTTTTTTATTGGGAGAGAATTATATGAAATAAAAATACCAAACTCTCAGTTACTATTTAACATTGTCAACCTTTAACTGAACTTCAAGACAAGTATGATCACTGACAGATATCAATGAAGTTAGCACACAAAAAGTGCAAAAAAAAAAAGCCAGAGATTACAGATCATGGATGCAGCACAGAATTCTATATTGGTGCACAAGGTCCTTGGACATGATGCTGAACTTACTGATTCAATGGTGAAACTCCCTAAGATTTATACAACAGTGTTTCAATAGCTAATATTTGAAATTGTGTAGTACTCTCTTCCCTGTAAACTACCACAATTATGATCTTTGAAGCTTAAATATTTCACACATAAAATTTCTTTACCTGTCTACTGTAAACCTGAGACAGTAAAAATTTTAAGAGTTTTTAAACTGTTAATAATTTAATTGACAGAGAACTACTAATCAAGCTATAAAAGTAAATCAGTGCACCTGACTAACATAAAATAGTGCCTAAGTTATCTTTCATCACAATAAATCTGTGCAGGTAAGTCAGGCCAGATATATAGCTTCTAATTTTGCCATAGAGGACAATGCTGATCAGTAGAGAAAAATGAGTCTTCACACCCACCATTTCACTGAATTCAGATCACCTCTATCATGATTATATTCCACAGTAACTGATACCTTCTATAGGCACTTCCAGTGGGACTAACAGTAGTGAGGCTCCATCAGGAATGCCGTGTCCAGATCTGTGCTCCTTGGGACAAGACACGGGGAACTCCTGGAGTGGGTCCAGTGGAGAGTGACAAAGGTCGTATGGGTACTGGAGCCTCTCTCCTGTAAGGAAAAGCTGAGGGAGCTGGGCCTGTTTAGCCTTGAGAAGAGTGACTAAGAGGGGACCTCTACTGTTGAATTGGAACCAGGTTTTTTTCCTTCTCTGATAATTAAAAGTAATTAAGTGTTGAAAACCAGCAATATTAATCTTGAAAAAAGAAGACTTAAAAGACAGCAGTGCTCTAGCATGGCTCCCAGCTAGCTATCATTATCAGAGAACACGAGATTTTTCACTCAGTTTCTCTACCAGGATGCCATTGCTCTGTTAGTTTTTTTTAGGGTTAGCTTTCAGGGAAATCAAACATGAAATATTGTCTAAAGGGAGCCATCTGTGCCTGGAAGGCCTTTCGTAATTGCTGGAAAAGTAGGGATATACCTTGGTTTGTCTGAGCTGAATTGAGCTTAATAGACCTCTTCCAATTACACTTTTGAGTCACGGTTAACTGGGTAATGATACTGTCAGTTTGTTGGACGTTTGAGTTCCCTTCCACACAACATGAACAGTAAAGATGCCTTTTGAATAATTGGTGTGAAGGGGGCTTTTGGTAAAGTTTTCAGAGAGTCACAGTCTTCTATGAAAACGCATATTCAAGAAAAGAAGTCTAAGATAATGGAAAAAATTAAGCAGATGCATTGTTACAGGGATTGTATGCAGCCTTTTTTAACTCTTTTGTTTCTTTACGCAACGTATCAAAACATCTTTCAAATGTTGAGTTATGATGGCACTTTTTCCAAGTAAGGTTTCAACTGAGGTTGAAAAGCTTTTGCTTTGGCAGAAATGTCTGGTGATAAAATATTCAGTTTGACTGATAAACTAGTTTTTTATGTTTCAACTTCAGAAGAATAGAGAAAAGAATGAAAATAAGGATAAATCACAATATCTACTGAAGAAGTAAAGCTTTAAATTGGATATCAGATCAAACTGTTTTAATTGGGAATTAATGAAAGCAGATGTAGACTGAATATATTGAATTACTGTGTACCTTTTTAGATGTTTTTAATTAAACAAAAGTACATTCTAATTACATCTGAAGACTGCAGATTAGAAGAAAGCAAGCAAGCTGTCCCAGAGAAGGACTGATAACAGCAATTTGAAAGTGGAAAGGCTTACATATGCTTCATATCTCCCTTCTGGTACTCTATCATCTTGGAGCTGCAGATTTCCTTATTTCTTATTTCACTGGTTTGGATATTAGGAAGGGTTGCAATTCTCATTATATTTGAAACAATTGCTGAAATCAGTGAAAATGTTGCTGCAGAAAAATGGCCAAAAAATTTGGTCCAATACACGGAAACATATTATTTTCTTTTTCTTTCTTCCATACTCATCTCTCTCATTTTTGAGATTAGTATCTTGTTAATTATTAAAATAATCTTGATTTGGTCTGCTTCAGATTCATTTTTTTCCATTGAAAGTATAATTTCAGTGCTGATAACTTTTAAAAACTTACTCCTTATAAGTTCTCTTTCCTTTTGACTTTTCCTGTGTCTAGAAGGCAATGTTATGATGCATATACCTCAGTGTCTCCAGGTAATTTAACTTCTATATTATTTTATTATGCCTCTTTTCATATTTCTTCCTCTTTTATTAAATAGAAAACTTTCTTAGACTCAGCGAAAGCTGCCTCATTAATCACAAGAAAATGTTGTTTGAAAAATCATATTTGGAGAATATTGATATTTACTAAACTTCCTAGGTAGTAAGTTGCTGGAAATTTGTCTGTTTATAGGATCATGTTTCCATTCCATTTATTACAGTGTCAATAGTATTGATTTCTCCTTTAGGATTTTTTGTGTCTTCATCTTCTTTTTCATACAATCTAAATTTGCAGTACAGTTCTTTTGGTTTGGTAAGAAGACTACTTTTCTTTTCAGCATTTTCAGGCCTGTTGTTTTTAAGCAATTAATATTTAGAAAATTTAGTTTCAGTTCAGAAATATATGCATGCATAAGAATTTAAAAAAAAGTCATATGGAAATATATGTATTTAATAACCACATTTAGTAAGGTCTATTTTTATTTTATTCATTACTGAAAATTTTTATGTGTCATAGAAAGATATGAGTTCAGATATGAGATCTGGCATCCACTCTATTTTAGCTGTGTCATACTGTTATGTTATCATGATGCTGTGACACTCATTTTGAAGTTTTCTCTATTTGCCCACATGTCACTTATGCCTTCCTCAACAGTATGTCCAAATAATTAATATGTAGCCAACAGCAATACTGGTAAATTATCCAAAAAATGTTGCATGAAAATGATGAACATGATGTGCTTCAATGGATATAGAAGCTATTTATGTGGATTTAACATGTCCAAACATTCATTAGTTTCTACTTGCAAGTAATTGAGCCTTTTCAAATCACAAAATTTATTTAATCACATAAAATAAAACAATAAACTAAAATAATACATCAAATCAAACAAAATCAAATACTGCTGTTTTTTCCTTTCACATAAACCCATGACTGTATATATATGTGATTTTGATTTGGGCTGAAATTTAATATTCATTCAGATAAAAGTGTTTTGAATTCTCACAGTACTGATGAGATGACTAAGTCAAAACTGTCAACATTTATGTACATCAATATTTGTCAATTTTAGCAAAATATCCTGGCACAGTATCCATGGTAAGGGATACTGACACTGTAGAAGAAAACTAATACTAATTTAATTTGAAAATATAACCAACAAAAATAATTACTATGTATTTCCCATGTCTCAAATCAGACTTGACATTTCAGTCCTAAAATATTGCATAAGTTAAATGGCTTCCATAATCATATTCATCAAGGAAAGTGATGTAGATGTCTGTGGTGGTTTTATGCTTACCAAATTATTTACCAACTGGGATTTCTGGGAGAAGAAGGCAAAACAGGCTCAATTTAAAAGTAAACATGTAATTTATTAACACACAGATAGAAAACAAAGAGAAGAGGGAAAACAAAAAAAAGGAAACAAAAAAATGAAACCTCCAAAA
>QVAJ01000422.1:69216-101198 GCA_003546035.1 Mixornis gularis | reverse complement strand
CCAGAGATGCATCTCTGGATGCAATTGGCTATTCTGGCTGTCAGTTAAAAAGGAATAGCCAACTGCATTTCACTTTTCTCCCAAACTACCACAATGTCAGAGAAGATTTACCAAAGGAAGTGGAGAAGGTGGCTAAAATGGTCCTCTGGTCGGCATTAAATAGTAAGATGTATGTCCTTGCCAAATATAGGAGAAAAAGCTTTATTCCTAGCTCAGCATTTTCTCAGGGCATATGTATTTCCCACATAATACTACTGTTTATATAAACAGCATAAAAGCAAAGCTGTTCAGGAATTTACATAAAATTTTTCTTTTTTAGAAAGTATTGATTTATTGAAAGCAAGATTCTTAGGAAGAATAAAATGTGCTCTTATGCTAGCTTACTGTAGAGAGATGAAGAACATGTGGAAAAATACTGAACATCATACGAGAAATACAGGTGCAAAACTATTCTTCTAAGAGTTTGACATTTTATAGGCACCTGTCTTGGGAGTTAAACCTTTGGATAGCCTATTTCGTTCACTCCAACTCTTGAAACTCATATCCAAGTTATGATTTTTTATCCATGCAACCAGTGATGGATATTTTAAAAATAACTTCTGAACAGTTGCTGCTTTCGTGGAATTGTGATACCAGACATTGTTTGTTTGTTTGTTTGTTTGTTTGTTGTATGTGAGAAACCTTTAAAGTTAAGAGTGTAATGTCAATGTCTATGTCAGTGCTCTCTGCATCACAGAAATGCTCCCCTGAGGACTATTTTGGGGAAGTATGCTCTCACTAGACTATATTAAGACTCAAAAAACATTTCCTGATCTTTGCAGATTTATGAAAAAGATTTGTTTCATTATGTTAATTCAATGCAAAAAGTTTAGAAGATTTGTTGTATAATACTGTCCTGATGTCTTTCTGAGCATTCTTATTATCCGCAGTACTCATCTACAGAATCTGATTTTGTATTATTTCTCCCCAGATGTAGAACCTCGTACTTTTCCAAAGCTGAATCATCTTTTTTTTTTTTCCTGACTGCATTTCTGCCATCAGTGATTAAATTGGTCCCACCGCTTCTCTCAAAAATAGATGGTTTTTTTACATGCTATTCTTTCAGAATGTAGAATGCAAAACTGAGTAATGATTTTGTGATGGTATAGTAAAATATGTCTCTGTCAGAGGAGTAAAGAAAAATGTTTTGAAGTACTAAACTTGTTGACAGTAAATGACCTATAAACTAAAATAACATTTTATAACTTTTTAAACTGTCTCCTTGCAACAAGGAATGCTAAACATATGTTGTTACCTGGTTTTTCAAAAAAGCAGATTACCAATTCTCTGCAAGTACAATTTGCAAAACAGAAACTTGCTGAGGGAAGATGACTCGGGGTAAAATTAGAGAAATCTGAAAAGTTATATTCACATTCTAATATAATATCAATATAATATTACAGATAATAGGAAATGAAAAGGTGAACTGCAGTTGCTACTTCCTGGATGGAATGCATTTTGCATGCATGAAATCTATTCCACAATGATTCCCCATGCAACACAACCTGCACCCTTAAGCACATCCAACGAAGGATGGAATGGAGGGAGGAGAGGAGTGGAGACACTGCCGCTCTGTTGAAATCCTTGCAGGGGTGGGAACTTGATGGCATCACGTGGCTGCTAAACTGCACAGCACTTGCCAACCAAGAGAGATAGGAGACGTCCCTCTGAATCAGCAACTGTGGCAAAATATTTTTCTGCAAATGAAATTGTTTCATTATAATACTGTTTTAATACTAACAGATGTCTCCATCCCAACGTTACCAGCTTCCAAGGTACAAGGCACTAAGTGTGTGCTCTATATTTTACTAGCTATATCTTTAACAGAGAAGTGACAGAATTTTACACCAATCAGTAACACAGGTATGTAGGGCTATAGTCACCCAAGCTACACCTAAACATAAAGAAATGGTATAAAAGTGAGTTAAGGATGGGAAAAAGTTAGAGAAAACTCCATTCTAGCTTCTGGGGTCAGGTGACAGTCTTTTCCCTTGTAGGGATGCATATGGGATAAGAAACTTACACTGTGCATGTTCTTTTATTATCTAAACCTAACTTTCATTGGTGATTAGAGCTTGTCTGTATATTGCTTTAAATACATTTTTGTAGTCAGTTACTATCAATGGCAATTTTCAAACTTTAACCTGGCACAATTTTCTATTATCAGAGTGTCTATTAATTGAGTTATTCTGTAAACTGCTTTGCCTAAGTCCTGCAAGGATCCTAGCAGTCATAAGCTGCTATAACATACTCAGCAAAAGTGGGAAGATCCAGTAAGGAGCCCCTCTTTCAAAAGTGTAATAAAAGATTTGGCTGTGATGTGCTATTGGTGTGTGTGCCCGAGTAAGTAAATCAAACTGCTGCCAGATACAGTGGACTATCAGTGGAGTCCCCATAACAGGATGCTGACAGGTGGGTAGGTCACAAGGCTCTTGGCTTTCCTGAGGCATTAGCAGACTGACCAAACATAAAGAGTTCAAGGAAACCCCACTTTCATGTGACAGCTGGGGTAATTAATAATATCAAGATTGTGTTCCTCTATACAGGGATATGAAGTTTCCAGTTGAATAGTCATAAATGGCAAAACTTAAGATCATAAATTCAGAACAAAGACTACTAATTTTTTTTTGAAGAGAGGTACCAAATTTATGCAGGTCTGCCCCTTACCTGTTAGTGCAAGTGTGGATCTTGTGCTGTGACTATGCTGTGTAATTGAACAGCAGAGGTACTGTGGGGAGCTTCTGGGTAGCTTGCAACCCTGACTACAGAGAGTAATAAGACCCACAGGTAGCACAGGTTGACATCTTTGGGTGTCCAGTATGTGGCAAATGCCTGGAACCTTCCAGAAAAATAAAAAGTGTGTAGCTCATCATATCAGACAGACTGGCCACCTGTAGTCTAATGGTTGGAAGTATATCTTGAAACAACTAAAAGTTTATTTTAGAATGTATGCATTTCTTTGCTTCTTTATAAGGCTCAGGTAAGATCAACTGGAACATGAAAAGATTTCACTTTCTGTGGCCTATGGAAGAAGGTAGAATTTATTACCACTGAGCTGGAAAATGAGCCTATGATATATGGCTTACACAGCTAATGTAAATTGGAATGAGGAATTAAACTGATTTGTGACTTGATTATTACAAATGCATAGCTAAACATGGAAAAGAGATACAATAGTGCTGAGCTTCCTGCTAAAGTTATGACAAGATATTATAGCCTGCTGTGGGTAGCCAAATGCAGTCATGAAAAAACACACATTCTTAGCAGTGGGGTTGGAATGATTAACTATTTATACACAGTAGTATTTATGATAAACTCTAAAATACAATTTTGTTGCTGTTATTTATTATTTCAAAAGTCATTCTAATAAAAATGTATTTTCAGAATGAGACTGGATGCTGAAGGCTGTCTCTCCTGGATGGAGAATTTATGTAGCTGTGAATATGACACTTCACAGTAGACCAGTAGCTGAAAGTTTTTTTTTTCATAATATCTGCAATATTATCACAATAGTTTCAGTTCTTTCTGCCTGGTGATTTAGTAATAAAACATATTCTGTAACACCTCGTTGTCAGGCATTGGGAAAGTGGTGTGCAAATTGTCAGACATATTTTCTATTTTCTTGGTTGCTTTTTTGTTTTCCTCATTTATTAGGTAGCAGGGAGAGATGGTGGTAAGGATTTAGAAAGAGTAACTTTGTAAATCTGTGTTGGTGAAGAAACATTATATGGTGAATGTCAGTGTGTTCACTTACAGGCTGAACATCAGACACAGAAATGGAAAGTTTCCCTGAGATTTACTATGCCTTTGAGAAGGTGTTACATATATTCCAGAAAGCAATGATCATAAATTTTGATGTTTGTTTTCTGAAATGAAACATTCACTTTTCCACCAAGATAATGTTGTTTGCTTTTCAGTATATGAACACTAATGCCTTCTCCATTTTATTGTTCATATTGTTGAGGTGTTTAAAAAAATCAAGAAAAACCCAACAAAACACTCAAACATGCAGATCTTTTTCTCAGAAGTTTCTCCACAGAAGTTATAAATAAAATAAAATTTTCTGGATGTCACATTAAAAGATCCTGCCCCAGAAGTAAAACGCATAATTCTTCTTCAGCTGTACAGGAATAAGTGTCAAGTATACTTTCAAAGATTAATGTTTTTACATTCAAGATCTCAGATATCAAATCAGTTATTTGTTTTCCAATACTGTTGTCTTAGTACTTACACTTGTTTTCACTGTGAAGAGGAAAGAAAATAAAAATTGCTTGTACTTGCACCTTTTCAGTTCGATAACATCTACCTCCCCCCCAGCTATATTGTATCTATGCCATTATGTTTCAAAACACTTGCCTTCAAAAGCTGTACATACTTAATCACTTGTCCAACCATTATTTTTTGATGCACTGGCAGACTTGTAATTTTTTCTGTAGGAATTTATTCCTTAAGTTACATGAACTGATGTCAACTTAATGTAAAAGCCATATTAAAAACAAACAATCAAAAAAAAAACCCAAACCCATCATGTTTTTTGCTCTGTTGTTAATTTATGGATTTTTACTGGTTAGTCCAATAGAGACAGATAACTTTTTTTGTGGAATAATATGATCTGGCAGTTAATCATTAAATGAAATATATCCTTCTAATTGAATCAATGTAATGAATAAATGCCTGAATAATGTAGATGGTAAAGTAATACTTATTTTGGTTTTCGACAAAAAAAAAACCCCAAACACTGAGTGGATTTGAAAAAAACATCATCAAATATAATCATAGGATCATCACATCAACAAGGTTGAAAAAGATAATCAAGTCCAAACATCAATCCAGAACTACCACTGTAATCCCTAAACCACTAAACCACAACACCCAGGGCCAAAACCAGACAGATCAAACACTTGCGGTAACTCCACTACCTCTCTGGCCAATCTGTTCCAATTCCTGACCACCCTAACAGTGAAAACTTTTTTTCTGATATCTAATCTGAATCTCCCCTGTCTCATCTTAAGGCCATTTCCTCTGGTCCTGTCACTGCAGGTACAGCAGAATAAACTGGCCCCCACCTCACTACAAAATTGTCCCCATCTCCCGCAGCCATTCCTCACAAGATGTGTCTCCTACACCATTCCTGCCTTCTTCCCCTTTGTTGGATAGGCTCCAGTATTTCCATGTCTTTTTAAAGTGAGGAGCCCAGACCTGAATGCAGCACTCCAGGTGTGTCCTCACCAATGCCGAGTCCAGGGGGCAATCCCTGCCCTGGTCCTGCTGGCTGCACTGTTCCTGATAGAGGCCAAGATGCCACTGGACTTCTTTGCACCTGAGCACACTGCTGGCTCTTATTGAGCCAGCTGTCCAACAGCGTCCCCAAGTCCTTTTCTGCCAAACAGCTCTTAAACCACCCCTCCCCAGCTGGTGGTGCTTCATGGGGTTGTTGTAACTCAAGTGCAGGACTCAGAACTTCATCTTATTGAACCTCCTGCAGTTGTCCTTAGCCCACTGATTCTGTCCAGTTCTCTCTGTAGAGCCTTCCTACCCTCTAGCAGCTACCCTCACCACTCAAATTAAATAATTTTATTGCAATATTTATCTTTATACAGTGTAAGGAATTTGAAACAAAATTCATGACATACAAATTAGATAACTATTTCCTAATTCTACATGTGGTTTCTATACTTATGCTTTCATCGTAAGAGGCACTATTAAGGAGGAAATATCTGTGCAAAGAGTGGGTATGAACTCGTAAGAAAAAGGAATGTAGTGAAGAACTATTTTATTATCCCTTAGACTCTTTTTTATAAGAATTAATGCAAAAGCATATTCATTATTCATAACTGACAAAAAACTTTTTATGCTAATCCATTACAGACCATAGATTGTTACACTTTGTTTCAAGAGGGGTCATATTCTCATGTCACAATGTAATATGATGAACCATCACCTTTTTTAAGTGTGTGCATTATTGTTGTAGCTTTGGGTCACAAAAATTATCTTGGGATTATCAGGCTATTTATTTACCAGCAGGCAAAGTGCATTATAGAGAATTGTTTCTACTCCCTGCTCTCATCACCATATAATTTATAAATAAGAAAGAAATCAAAGTAACTTTAAGATGCTTACACTATGTCTTCTGTCAAGGATCTCTGAAAAATATATTTTCAAAAGGGTTTGTAAAACTTGCAGATAGGATTCTTACAAAAAAAAAATAGCTGAGAAGTATTTTTGGAAACTAATAACATGGTTATAAATGTCAAAATAAATTTTTCATTTGAACTCCAGCAGACACGTGAAGATGTCTCTTGTAAGAACCATTAAGTTTCGACAATCATTTATCACATCAACATTCCCCCAAATGTTAGAGGAGTTATTCTCTGTTCTTTGCATCTTCACAATATTTGTAAAGATCTGCAAGAATTTATGCTGCTAGAACACAACCTTTGGAGGAAGGTTAACTAACATGGTGTTGATCAAAACTTTTAAAGCAGTGTAGGCAAGGACAAAGCTGCATTTACAATGTTATCAACTATCAGTTATCCACAAGTAAAACTGCTAAAGTGCAGGATATATAGCTTACCGATTTTATAGTTACAGAAACCCAGAAGAATTCAACACAAAACCACAAATAAAAATTAATTAAACTGTGCTTTAGATATAATTTTGTAAAAATATTTCTCCCAGTTCATGAGGAGCTATTCTATAAATACTCTACAGAACTGCATTATTGCTAGAACAGTCTGACAGTGCATAAACAGATGAAAAGAATGATTTAACCAGATGTTTTGCTTCATTATTATTTTCCTTTTTTTCACCCTAGTTAAAATGACACTGAATGAATTCCCCATTGAATTGAAATCCCCATTTATACTTCACGTAAAGACGTACAAGAGGAAAGGACTGAATGAGGACTTCAATATCCCAACCTGTCAATCTGAGCACCAGATGCTTGTTGCCCACTAATACAGTGTATGACATGAATCCTGAAAGCTAAGTTTCTGCATAATGTAGGCAGAATACATTAGAGACAACTATATTTGATGTTTAGAAGTCCGTTTAGTTTAAGACATGGTTTCTGTCAAACAATTACAGCCATTCAAAAATACAGTTCTAAGAGCTACTTTACCAGGAGTCGTGCTTTGTCTGAGAAGTATTTTAATTATTCCATCATTTGTACTATTCTTAATGGGTGCTACAAAGGTGGCTGAACAACCACGTGCAATTTGTAAAATTTGAAACCTGCAAAAAGTTTAGAAAAACTGTTTGGTAAGTGAAGTATATGTCTTTCATACATGTCAAAGAACTGTTCTGATTGATAAGAAAACTTTATCTTGAAAAAAAGAGAAGTTTTTTAAAAAATATTTTGAAGTATTTTGGAGAATTTTGGAGTTGTCTTTTTTATATACTAAAATATATTAAAAGTAAAACATTTTTGACAAAATGTTCACACACACCTGCTTGTATATAAATAAACCTATGTATATAAAGAAAGAAAAAAAGAGAGACAGAGAGAAAGATAATTGTGTTTTCCTTCAGAATTAAACCAATTTCTGAAATTTTAGTATACCCTGAGAAGTAGGGTCTGTATGCTGTGGTGATCATGCTGCTCTGAAATGAACTGGAACGATGTTGTGGAGCGATGAGGGCTAAAGCCATGAGATCTGCCATGAGACAGGTGGGGAAGGGACTACGTGGGCATGATGGCTCAGTGAGGACATGGCACCTTTTCAGGCTGAAGGCCAGATGACCCTCATCACTGCAATCAGCCTGGTGAGAGTGAGTGATACCAACACATCACTGCTCCATTCCACCCTTGTGCAAGATTCCACAGCCTTCGTAGTCTCTCTTTGTGACTCTCCATATTCCTCACTATCTGTCCTTACAACCATTTATGATAGCAACAGGATATTTGTCTACAGTCTCATCTCCACTTCTTCTAAAAGTATAAATTTGGCATTTGAGATCCTTCAAATGGATGAGAATCCATTTGAAATCCTTCAGTGGATCAGAATGCAATCACCTTACAGACAAGTCGATGAGCTTGAGCCTCTCTTCTCCCCTAAGCAGCAACATCTTTTTTAAAGTCTGCACCTTTGACTATGTCAGAGCATACCCTTGCACATAGCACTATGCACTTATAATTTGTAGGTCTAGTTGTTTATAGGGCAATCTAACAACAATCTATAGACTGTTGCTTCAATAAAGTGCATTATTCAGGAGTCTGTGATTGTGAAAGTACTTACTGAACCTGATCATACTTACAGTGCCAAATCAATTCTAATCAGAAATCAAGTCCAGATGCACCTAGCCCCTCTGGTCTCTGAGGACCAGCCACAACACAAGTGAATTTATTTTCTGCCAAATGTCTATACTCTCAATGGCACAGGTGTACAGTCAAAATCTGATGTGACTTGAAAGTCTGAACAATGTTGCAGACAGATCCTGTGACAGAAATCCTTGTGTGATGGGGCTGCAATCACATTGTCTACTGGCCTCAGTCTAAATAAGCTCTACCTGCTGTGGTGAGATGAGGAGTCAGCTGAGTAAGCTGCTAATACTCTGAATCGGGGACACATACAGCAGGGAAGAAGCTAGGGTCTTTTTGGCATCTAAGTTATATATCCCCATCTGTTTCCTGACAGTTTTAATAACTGTTCTTTTGCATACTCCAAAATCAATCTCTTACACTTCAGCTTCTGTTGGAAGCCTAGGGACTTTCAATTGTCATATATAATTTCTGAACAAAGAATTGGCACCAGATGTTAATAAATTCAAAAGTGTCTAAAACTACTAAAATGACAGAAATAGAACACCCCTAAGTTCAAAACAGCTAAAAAACATGATGAAATAACACTTTTTTCATAAGAAAACTTATAAAAGCTAATTCATCAAAATAATTGAAAACAACTTGAAAAACATTCCAGCAGATACAGGTAGGTCATAAAACTCTAAGGACCTGAGTGAAGGTTTTCTCTGCTCTGCCTGAGCAAAAAATGAAATTCAGCCCTTCCAGGACATTTTAAATGACTTCTAGTAGAATGTGCTTTAGAAAACAAGTATCTTTTGAATTTACAGCTAAAATTATTTCAGAATAGTTGGGGTTTTTCTCTGATACCCAATTTAAGTTGTATTGAATTTTCATTATCTCATGAAGTTAATGTCTATAACTCCTTCTGCAGGCTATTTTAATCTTCTTTTTGGCTGTTGAGCAGACTTTACATCAGGGCCTGGAGTTACATCCTATGAGGTCTTCAGAATTGCATTGTCATGCTGGATTTTGGGTTCAATTCAGAGTTTTATCTTTTCTCGGTGAAGTGACATTCAGCAGACTTCTGAGACCTTCTAGTGAAACTCTTTCTTATGTATCTTTTCAATGCTCTCTGGAACGTCATCCACTCACATTTATCTACTATTCTCTCTGCACAGTTTCTATCTACTGCTTTAACAAGGATACTGATGATGATCTCCTGCCCATCATCTGCCACCAAAATAGTTAAAGTGACTTCCACCCATTCTGCTCAAAATTACCTTCTAACTTGAATCACTTGCAGAATAGGGTAGCCAATAAAGTCTCGTGACTATTACTTCTAGTATAGTTTAGCCTGTAAAAAAGAAACTAACTTTGCTGCTTGAGCTCACAAGTAGAATTGATACAGATCATTGGTAGTGATTTTGTCATTTGCCCTGTGTTGTCAGCATAAATTATGCACCTTTTTTCTCTATGTCTTAATTATTTTAACTGTAACTCTGTTAAAATAGGCATATTTTTGGGGAATAAATTCATTTCCATATTTAGTATTTCCATGCTGATATCCTCCTGTTTGGGATGGGTTAGGACTTTTAATATCTTGTACCATCATAGGGTGGCTGCAAACCACCACACCCCTTTTCTGCCCTGTGGTAGGGCCTTGAGGCAGCTGAGTATCTGAGTCACCTGAGTGCAGTGATACCCAGCTATAAATAGGGCCCATGAAAGGTGTCATTCATGAGTAGGCTGCTGCTGCTGCTACCTGATCTGCTGTGGTTTTCCCCTGGCTCCTGGACTGTTCCTGAGAAGGAATATTTCTAAAGCAGGCACAACAGGTCACAGACAGCCTGTGATTGCTGGCTGAAGGCTCTTCATATAGAACATGAAAATTGTGCAGGAATAAATTTACCCATCCTCCAAGATACCACTCATTGTTGCCTGTCTCAGATGAAACCAGGAACCCTTATGAGAAAGATGCAGTTCATAAGGACTTAGGTATTTGGCATAGACACTAATAAGCATCAGCTGAACTGTACCTGCTAACTGTGTGCATGTTAGAGGTCACACAAATTTGCAAGAAAATATAACTACTTATATGTTAATGATTCAGATGCAAGTCAGTACATTCCACCTCGTTTTTGTTCAGAGCCAACCCTTAGATGCATGCAGAAGCTCAGCTGGCCTAAGATTATTCAGCTTTGCACCACAGTCTACAAATAGAACATTACAAAATGGAAAAAAAAATCAGTCATAGATCATTACAAAATGGCGAAAAAAAAAAATCAGTCACAAAAAACACCACAGTGTTTGTGAGTATATCAGAAAATTCCCACAAAGTCCCATGAGCCTAAATAAGGTTCTAAGACTGAGGCTTCTGTCCTAAAACAGGTTTTTGGAATGGAAAAAGGAATGATTCTTTATAGTTCAGTTATTTTAAGCCAAAATTTTTATTTGGAAATATTGCACACATGGCCAGAGGATTAGGGTCTCTAAGTCTCCTATGCTTATTTGAAGGGATATATCAATAAATTTTGTTTGCTTAACTATTTCACATGGCTTCCTGCTAAGAGAAAGCTGTAGTCTAACAAATGACCTTTTATTGATTTATCCTGGAACTGCATACTTGCTTTCAGCTGAATTCAATATGGTAAAACCGAGGTTTAGCTCATGGAATGAAACCGCACAGGAATCCATTTAATTCACCAAGGTCATAAGCTCACCATATGTGGCTGCATAGGGGATGTTTTTTTTCAAAGCTAATTGGGCTTAGAGCCAGGCTAGTGATTACACAACCTCTCAATCATGAGTAAAGAAATATTTCAAGCTGGGAATCATGCCTTTACACTTACTCTTGCATACTGTTTTTCCTGCCAGGGCTGCTACTCATCTCCTAGACTGGTATGGTGCCTTCTTGCAAATTAATTGAGGACTTGCTGAATAACAGAGATGCCAGACAATTATGTGTTTACCCAAAAAAAAAAAAAGAAAAAAAAAGAAAAATCTGCATTTTAATACAGGTGTTGATTCATTCTAAAGAACTATTCTGTGAATGCAGCACAAAACAGACATTGTGACCTTTTTGAGTTTCAAACCTTGATATTTCTTTTAAAAGTGACACTTTGAATATCTTAAGAAAAGCTAAATTTAACGGAAATATGTATTTGTAACCAAGATATATTTTGCTCTCAGTTTTGAGTTTACAATAAAATGTCAATGAAAAGATTTTTAAAAATCACTGCTATTTGTAAGAAAAATATTTTTCATTATGATGACAATCAGATTCTAACATGGTTTAAACAAGTGGGCTGGTCTACCACCCAAAAATTTGTTTTGTTAAAAGGAAGGGATATACAGATTTTTTGTGCAAGCAGGTTCTGAAATTTTATTCAGCATGACAGGTGATTTGAGCACATTGAGGAATTTAATAAAACATTTTACAGAGGTAATAATTAGCCTATTTTTGAGTACTTCATAACAGGAATGATAGAACATATTATGATCTAATTTTAAGAACATTTTAATTTTTGTAAGTGTCACAAAAGATAGGACATACTGGGATATAACAAAAGTGATAATTTCCTTAGTAACCAGTTTCCGTATTTACATTATCTGTGAATTACTGATAATGTAAATCACATGAGAAGAAATGGGCTTCAGCTGATCTGTGGTCTATTACACTGTAGCAGCTGAACTAAAATTTTGAAAGTTTTGGTAAGAACGCAGTCTTGGGGAAAAAGTGTAGAAATTTTTTGTGGATTTTTAATAGGAACATCATTTATTTTTATTAATTAAATTAATCTTTATGAAGTTCTTTAATATTTGAATATTGACCAGTAAGTCTGTAGTAGTAATTTGGCTTCCTGGCATGAAAATGCTTCTTATGGTTGAAAGGGCTCTTGTTTTCTTGAACGGTGAACCAAGTTATTTGCTGAGCATTTTCAGCAAGCCTACTGCTGAGAAGCAGGACAGGACATCCTGACACCAATTCTGCATTCCTGAGCTAAGCATACAATTTCTTGCTTAGAGTACTAAAAATGACCCAGAGGTTCCTAATGATGGTGTTATGGTTGATGAAAAATAGTATATTTCACCTCAGTCCTAAACTTCTATCACAGTGACTCTTCAATACAAGGGCCTGTTTCTTGCTCTATTTTTTCAACACACATTTTTGTCCAGTAAAATATTTTAGTACCCAAATACCAAAGACTTAGATAAATGATGCACAAACCCAACATTATAATGTTGAAAATCCTTGCTTATCTTTTAAGTAATTTATGTGTCTGTTTCGAAGTTAAAAATAATTCAGAGTCTTCAGAGTTGTGATTTTGCATACACTTAAAGCTATCACTGAAAACCATCATGCAAGACCAAGTGATTGATGATTGGCTGAGTATGAAATCTGTCTCAGGTCTGAAGGGAGAATATAGCATCAAATCATATAAGACCTTGATTTTGGAGACGTGCCTAGAAAAGGAAAAGAGAGGCTAGCAAAATCAGACCTTTCACATGAGACACTGAAGTTTCCTTGCTGTGGTTAACCTTTACTTAGGAAAATGCTGGTGGAGAGGATTACTCAGACACAGGAGATGTAGCTCTGGCCAACAACAAAGAGGTTGTTTTCAATCTCTTTGCAAGATTATGCCTTACACAACAAGATGGATAATAGCCTATTTATATCTAGGTATTTCTTTCCTTATGAAGAAGGTCTTTATACTCTTACAAACTAAAACCTGAGTTTAGAACAAAAATCAAAAAATAAAAGAGCTCAGATTTAAAAATAATTCTGGGGTTCCAAAGAGTGTGATAGCTGAAATTTTTGGATAACTCATATGAACACAAAAGAAGTGTTTAGTAAGAAATGCTAGTATTATTTTAGTATGTTCCTAAGTAAGATCCAAAAAATAGCAAGTAAAATTTTTCCAAGCAGATGGAAAACATATGCAAGTAAGGTAGCATATCTAGTTGAATTTAAGGAAGAAAGATCAAATGATATTCTAAATTCTATTAATACAGGTTTTGATAAATACTAATATCTCAAGAAAAAACTGATATGCATTGTTTGTTAAATGGCAAATTAAAAAATCTTGAGATTTTAAGATGCATGTGTATTGGTTATGCACAGCCTGGATTTTGGTTTTGGGTTATAGAGGAGGCTCCTGTGGGAAGCTGCTGGAAGCTTCCCCCATGTCCAGCAGAGTTAATCCCTCACAGCTCTGAAGATGGACGTGCTGCTGGCCCAAACTGGGCTAAAGAGAGAGGCTAGTAAGGGCTCTGTGATGACATATGTAAGAAGGAAATCAAAACAAAGTCAGGTTTTTTCTCCTAGTCAGAGAAGAGGAGGAGGTGAGAACATGTGAGGGAAAACAACATGGTGACACCAAGGCCAAGAAGGAGGGCAGGAGTGCTGGAGCTGAGATTCCTCTGCAGGCTGTGGTGAGACCATGGTGAAGCAGCTGTGCCCCTGGAACCCATGGATCCACAGGGGATGCAGAGATCCACTCACAGCCCATGGGGCAGGTGCCCATGCCGCAGGGAGTGGATGCCTAGAGGAGGCTGTGATCCAGTGGGAGACCCGAATAGAGACAGAGGGCCCTGCTTCCAGGCTGGAGCAGCCTGTCCTTGGAGGACTGCACCCCATGGAAGAGTTACTCACGCCGCAGAAGTTTTGGGAGGACTGTCTGCCTGTGGGAGAGAGTCACGATGCAGCAGGTGCGGTTTGGGTGCTGCTCATGAGTGGAYCACGCCGGGGAAGTTCACGGAGAGCTGTGTCCCGTGAGAGGAACCCCACGGCCTCACAGGGGAAGGATTGCTCTCCTGGACCAGGGGAAGAAAATCTCGGTGATGAACTGACCAAAACCCCCACGCCCTGTCTCCCTGCACTGTCGGTGGGAAAGAAGGAGGGGCTGGGGGAGAAAAGGTGTTTTAAGGGCTTATTTTACTTCTCATTATCTTCTTCTTATTCTGTAAGTAATAAACTCACTTTGCAACCTTAAAGTTCAGCCTGTTTTGCCCTTGAAGTGTTTCTCCCAGTCCTTAGCTCAACTCGGGAACCTTTTGCTAATTTTTTCCCCTCTCCACTGCCCAGCTGTGGCAGGGGAGGGTGAGCGAGTGGCTCTTGTGGGTGCCGGGTGATGGGCCAGTGTCAAACCATGACAACATGCCATCAGTCACTTTAGTTTTCATTAGTTAATTTTGCATATGGTTATGCAGAGCCTGCTTTCTGTTCAGTTCAAAGGATGCCTGAGTTCACAAAGAGAAAAGGGCTTGTTAAGACCTCAAACTGCAGCATGTTTCTTTCTACTTTTCTTCCTTGCAAAACAGACTAAAGAGGTGGTTCAAAGCTGAGGCTACTACTGATTTCCTGAAAGCGTTCAAGATATTTTGGAATGCACATGAAATAAGTTTTGGGTTTAAAACAAATGGTGGTTATACATCTTATCCCAAAATATTAAAAGTCCTATCATTATACATCCTTCAGAAAAGCAAAGAAATATACAGTCTGCCATCTCTTGGAATTTGTGCACACAGAAATTATGTTTAGGATTGATCAGCTGAAATTTTAGATTTTTCATTTTATAAAGTGACAAAAGAAAGCAATTAAAAAAGAATACATCTGAACAGTAAGACTTACTTGCATGTCTGTATTTATTTTTTTTTAAGGACATTGATGTGAACTGTACTGGTTGACTTTGAATTTCCGACACTAAAATATCTTTATCTTACAGATGACTTTTGGAAAATTTGAAGAGAAAACAAAGGCAGAAGTGGAGCATAAAAAATTTGTTGATGATCTATATTTTTATACCATGGATACACTTTTTTATTGTGTTCAGAGGAACTAAAAAAAAATTCAAGGAGAGATATTATACCCATGGAAATACCCTTTGAATGCTCTTTCTAAAGAGGAATCTCAATCTGCAAAGTTGATAAAGCATCTCTCAAACATTCAAATCTTGTATTTCCTAGTTATGAACCCCAGCAGTAACTTACTGATGGTAAAAAAAATAAAAAGGAATTAATCACATATTTATTATTGTTGGAAGTGAACTCTAAAATCAGCAAGTTTGACTGCCATATCCACCACTAGTCCATGACCCAAGGGCTTCATATGCTTGTCCTTTAAACACCTCCAGGGATGGTGACTCAAACATTTCTCTGTTTCAATGTCTGAACATTTTTTCACTGAAGAAATTTTTCTTATTATCCAAACAAAATCACAGTAAGGGAGGTGATTGTCCCACTCCTCTGCATTGGCGTGGTCTCGCCTCAAGTACTATACACAATAGGGCACTGCAATATACAAAATATATAAATAAAATTAAAGAGTATCCAAAGGAGGGGAAGGAAGATGGTGAAGGGCCTTGGGGGGAAGCCATACGAGGTCTCTTGCCCTCTGCAGGCTGGATAAGGAGACCGAGGGGAAGCCTCATTGCTGTCTATAACTTCCTGACAACAGGAACTGGAGGGACAGGCACCAATCTCTTCTCTCTGGTGATCAGTGACAGGACCTCAGGGGGAGGCATGAAACTGTGTCAGGCTAGGTTTAGGTTATATATTAGGAAAAGGGTTTTCACCCAGAGGGTGTCTGGGCACTGGAACAGCTGCCCAGGGAAGCGGTCGCAGCACCAGCCTGATAGTTCAAGAAGCATTTGAACAATGTTCTCAGGCACACGGTGTAATTCTTGGGGCTGTCCTGTGCAGGAACAGGACTTGGACTTTGATGATCCTTGTGGACGTTCTGTGATTCTAACTCTTCCCTGGCGCAACTTGAAGCCATTTCCTCTTCTACTTTGTTGGAAGAAGAAACTCACCTGCACCTGGCTATAACCTCCTTTTAGGTAGTTGTAGAGAGTGGTAAGGTCTCCCCTGAGCATCTTTTGCTCCAGGCTAAACACAACCACCTCCTTCAGCCACTCCTTACAAGACTTGTGCTCCAGACCATTCACCATCTTTTCTGGACATCCTCAAACACCTCAAAGTCTTTGTTGTAGTGTGGCCCAAGACCAAACACAGGATTCAAGGTGCAGCCTCACCAGCGCTGGATACAGTGGGAAAATCTCTTTCCTGGTCCTGTTCATCACATTTCCTTGTACACATAATTGCTGAGTCCCAAGGTTTTACATTGTGTAGTTAATGAGAATTTTAAGGAGAGGCTTATCTGCCCATGAAGTTTTGTCTAGAAAAATGGACACTATCCCAGAAGTGTCTTCATTTACCCTGGTGTTTCATCAACCCCTCATGGGAAGGATGTGAATGTCATATGCTGAATTTTTGTGAAAAGGGATATGATTTAGACAAATTTCAGTGCTTCCTAAGGCTCTAGAGGTATTCTTCTGCACTAAGTAATTTAAATTGAGATTGCTGCATCCCTATTCCTTTCCCATTCATTACCCTGGCTGTGGTATATCTCCCCTTCCTGACCAGTTGGTGAGACAGGAGCAAGCAAAATGAAGATCTTCAGCTGGAGAGAAAAGGAATGGTGATCATTGATTCCAAATCAGATTGATTACTTTTAATCATGTTTGATACTCAAGTGTTTTTTCTTGTATTTCCATGCCACCTCATTGCAACAATCAAGCTCCAAGGCTCAAATAAGAGAATATTTTTTGATTTAGATTAGAAGAATATGAAGAAAAGAAAACCCAGTGTGAAATGTGGCATGCTTCAAATAATAGCACAATGACTCATATAGATAAATAGGGTGAAAAATTTCCCTTAGCTGGTAAAAAAAGTTAAATTTCTCCTGTTTCTATTGTTTAATTTCTTAAATAGATAATTACTTTTATT
The DNA here is from genome assembly GCA_003546035.1 of Mixornis gularis. Classification (NCBI taxonomy): domain Eukaryota; kingdom Metazoa; phylum Chordata; class Aves; order Passeriformes; family Timaliidae; genus Mixornis; species Mixornis gularis. The sequence continues at coordinate 84,130 of QVAJ01000422.1, read as the reverse complement.
ATAACTGGTAATTAAGAACAGGATCCATTCAAGGAACTAGATACCTGTAGAAGTTGGTTTTATTCTCTGTGCTTTCAACAAGTAGCAATTTGAAATGTTTCACTTACTACTTCTTTCAAAGTGAAGACATGAGGTCCAGTTTTGAAGATGTTTAAATTTATTGAGCCTAGGAGGAAATCTAACAACTTCAGAATTTTGCCCATTAAATATATCTGTATCTCGACATGAATCCTGTTTTGTAGGCTGCCATAGGGCTGAAAGCTTTCAGGGACATAAAATTTTTGTTACTGAAAAGAAATGCAAATATGACCATTGCTTTAGGAACAGAAATGCTGATCCAATGTGAAATTACGAAATCAAAAGTAATTTCAGTCTTCTGGTTATAGATCTGTTACCTTTATTCTTCACTTAGCCTTTTTGCTTCTCTACCTGCAGCAAGGAACTCTGAAAACTTTGAGATCTCTGAACTGATCCAGTTTAGGGATTTTAGACTGTCAGTTTTTATGCTTAGAACCTGGTGAACTCTGCTAAGGCCAGCTGCACTCCTTGGCTCTGACATGTATGAGAACTTCGCAAGTCAAAGTCTTCTGATGATTAGAAATTTTTATTCAATTAGAATTTTAAAAACAGAAAATTAAAATAGAACAAATAAAACAATAACAAAAATAAAACTTATCCTAGTTTTTTTATTCTTTTGCAACTTCACTTCTGAGGAAGTTATTTTCTAATGCATTCTACAAAAAAATGTCCTTATAAAACAAGCAGAAATAAGTTCAACCAGGTATGCTCACTTACCATTTAAAGCCTTTTTTTTACTCTTAACCAACTTCTTAGTTGACAAATGAGTTCACAATTGCCATAACTGTGTAAGAACTTGATTTGCTTCTCTTAACAAAATCCACATTAATATATGCATGAAGTTTCTGTGTGGTGCAGGCCAGATAAAGATATGAGAACACTATCAGCAATGAATAGTTCACTAAAGCATTTAGCTTCCCATAGGAAGATAAGTATTTTGGAATAAGGGAAGATATGTATAAAAGTAATCATTACATATGTTTTACATGATGAATAATATATTAAAGAGCATATTTTTATGTATAATCAAGATCAGAAACTATTCAATGAAGCAAATGAAAATTCTTGCAAAGAATCAAAACAAACCCCATAAAAGTTATAGTACAATGTCAATCTTAGGATAGAAAAATGAGTGAGATGGGTTTTTAAAGTAATTTCAACTGTCCTATAATCCTATTGAAATAAGCAAATGAATAGAATCTTAACTAATGGATGTTCACTGTAGGTTAGCAACTGGCTAGACAAAAATAAAAAGAACTGTATTTCACTAGCAAAAGAAAAGTTTCAGGAAGGAAAACAAGGAAACCAATTGTAGCATGTGTCAAGTTACTGACTATGTAGATTTTTTGTCTGCAAGAGGAATTATTTCTCCTAGTTCATAAAAATGATGTGCAGTGGGCATAGAGAGGGATTGATCATAACATTCCATAAACTCCTTTTATATAAGGTTCATTTAATGCCTTTCCAGTATTTTAAGGGGTCTGATATTTAGTGTGGTAATGTTAATATCTCCATGATACAAACTAGAATTGAACCAAGTAAAAATTAAGTGCCTTGCTCTTAACCCCTGACATTATTCATTACTGTGAATACAGCTTTGTCCTCAGAATCAAATCCAGTGCAGTATGAAGCAATATCCATTTCTTTACCCATTTGTCTCTGTTGTGGATGATCAATTTCCTAATGGTTGTTCAGCAGAGCACAGAGCAGAACACTGTAAGTCAGCCTCCCCATGTAGAGCTTTCACCACAGTTCAGAGACACCTATTAAAGTCAGGAGGTTTTTGGTTGGATACTGTTCTGTGTAGAAGAGTTGTTAAACAGGTAGTTCCAAATTTTGTCTGTCTTTGGCATAACATTTAGTTTTTGCATAAGCTTGGGAGTTGTAAACATTTCCAGAAACTCCTTGCATGTCATCTTTACCAAGCTAGATTATGAAGCTCACCAGGTATCCAAAAACCCTGTTATTGGTGAATAGTTAATGTAATACAATAAAATACTTACACATCCCCAACTTCCAATTGTTGACAGGACAAATATATGTGGCTTGCACACTTTGTGATGCCATCAGGCCATATTATATAATGAACTCCACTAAGAGTCTCAGAATATGCATCAAAAGAAGGCATAACAAATCCAGTTTTTGTACCTCCTTCACTATAATATAATTCTCTAGCACCTCCCATATAAGAGTAGGTAATAAAGAGCTAACAAGTGTGGATGTCTCCTCTTTGTTTCACCAGTCTATTCAGAAATCACAGATAAAAATCTTCTGGGTTTTAACACATACTCACTACATAGGAAAGAAAATACTTTGACCTTGCAATTAATCCATTCTTGCTATTAGAGATTCACTTCACATTCCACTTGCTCATTCTCTATTTGCTGTTTGTTCTATCTACTTTTTCTTTTTGTGTCTGCTCCAGAAGCCGGGATTTGCTTAGGCACTATTCAGCTCAAACTGAAGAGTGTGAAATGACAAAAGGATTCACATTTATTTTTCTCTCATTCATGCTGGACCCTTGCATAAAGATTACATGTAGAACAAGAAACTTTACCACACTGCTTTTATCTGGCAATGTTTTCCTTAACAAAACAAAGTCTACTTTAAAATATTTGAGACATGTTCTGCAAGGAGAATTTTGGGTGGTTTTTTGGTTTCAATAATAATAAATATTATATAAAAAGCTGGTGTGCCCATGAAGACCAATGGTATCCTGGTGAGTGTTAGGAAAAGTACTGCCAGTGGCTCAAGGGACTGTGAGAGGCACATCTGGAGTTCTGTGTCCAGTTCTGGACTCCTCAGTACAAGAGAGACAGGGAGATAATGGAGAGGGTTCAGAGGAGGGTGACAAAAATGATTAAGTGACTGGAGCACTTCTCTTACAAGGACAGGCTGAGAGAGCTGGGCCTATTCACCCTCAAGGAGAGACTAAAGGGATCTTTATCAGTGTATAGAACCATCAGAAGGGAGGATGTTGAGAGGATGGACTCAGGCTCTTCTTGGTGGTGCCAAGCAATAGGACAAGAGGCAATGAGCAAAAATTGATGCACGGAAAGCTCCACCTGAACATGAGGAAGAACATTTACTGTGCAGGTGACCATGAACTAGGACAGATTGTCCAGAGATCTTGCAGGGTCTTCCTCACTGAAGATATTCAAGAGCCATCTGGATGCAATCCTTTGCCATGTGCTCCAGGATGACCGTGTTTGTACAGGGACATTAAACCAGATGACCTACTATGATTCCTTCCAACTTTATTCATTCTGTGATTCTGATATATATATTTACATTCATAAATAAATTATCATTTGTTTGGGGGTTTTTTGCAATGTCAACTCACTGAGCTGGAAGCAGGATGATCAACAAACTTTTAATTATGTTCTTTCAAGCATGTTTACTTTCTAACGTCTCAGAGAAGTTGGTTTTTTTTGTTTCTTATAGGTAGTATTTTTTTTTTTCCCACCAAAATAAGGTTAATACAAGGCCTTTCTCTGTTTGCATAAATAAGCATTTTCAGGTTAGGTCTACAATGTATAAAATTCATGATGTAATAAATCTTTTAATTATCCTTGTATGTATCCTTTAGGGGTCACATCTAGGGAGAGAACTCAATGGGGTTGCATGCTGAAAAAGAAAACAAATCTGTAATTATTATTCAGTGTATCATTCATGGGTCAGTGGTAAAGAAAGACGCCTAGGGAGTCTATTTTGCATATCCGCATGTTTATTGGTTGAAATGTTACGCTAGTTTTAAGCTCAACTTTTTCAATTAATCTTTTAAATAACATAGTTGTAATATTTATACGTGGGACGTCTGAGCATTCTGCAGATCTCAAGGCCATATATCTGTGACCATTTGTGAAGAAATTTAAATGAACTTGTCTAAACATATTGTTTGTGTTAATAGGCTTGTAAGTCTTGGTTGAGTCCATGATATCTACTAGACAGAGTGCAGGCAATTTGCATTTATTGCTTTTGCAGCAAATATTTGGTGGTGCAGTTTCTTTCCTCCATCAGATTAGTACTGCTGTACATACTAGATCTCTTTGTTGTGTTGTCTAGCCCAGCACTGAGCAAGTAAATATATCATGATTACAAGTTTAAATTGTATTCAATGGATCACCATATGCTTATGTTTCTGGTGTAGTGTAGGAGTTAATATTATTAGACTTCACTGCTGTGGTTTTGAAGAGAGATGATGGAATTTTACCTAATCATCCTTACACCAAAAAAAAAAAAAAAAAAAAAAGGTAATGAACTATAAAGGGAATTAACAAAGAAACGAATAGTCAATTTTCTCATCTCAGTCAATAATTTACTTACAGGTTAAAGGGTTCTTACTAACCTCAATCTTATCAATACAGTCTCAGAGAGTTTTGAATGCCTTCAGACTTTACAGCACCCACAGCAGGTTCCTGTGGCCCAATCCATCATAAGCACAGATCTCATCACTTTCTACAATTACCTGAGAGGAAGCTGTAGTGAGGTGGGGTCAGTCTCCTCTCCCAAGTAACAAGATAGGAGGAGAAGAAACGACCTCAGGTCAAACCCTTGCAGATTTAGATGGGATGTTAGGAGAAATTTCCTTACTGAAAGAGTTGTTAAACAGTGGAGCAGGCTGTTTGGGGAAGTGGTTGAGTCACCATTTCTGGAGGTATTTGGAAGAGGTGTAGGTGTGATACTCGCAGTTTAGTGGTGGAGTTGGGAGTGCTGGGTTAACAGTTGGACTCAATGAATTTAGAGGTCTTTTCTAGCCTAATTTTGTTCCTATGATTCAGTGATGAGGAAGGGAGATTCTATAAGAAAATTATGCAGGTAACTAATTTCTGCAGACAGAATTGTAAGTATGCAGTTTTGTGTTTATTATATAGACTACAGTCTCAGAGCAGGTAAATGAAGCATGAAGTGTGATGCATTTAGCTCAGTGTAATACAAAAACCAATTGCATCAAGTCTTAGAAACTGAGATCGGCCTGAAAGAAAAATTTGTAATGGACCTGCTGTTAGCAAAAAATATTGATTCAGAGTGGATCCTGTGACTTTTGTTTTCCTTCCTATTAAAGATTTCTTATGAGTGCAATAAAATACAGATAATTGAACTGTATCATAATAGAAATATTTTCCTACTTCCATGTAGTAGATTGGTAGTCCTCATTGATATAGATTGCTAGTCCTGCGTAAAACAAACAAACAAAAAACCAAAGATGACACTATGTATAGAGAAAAATGTTATTTAAGTATAATTTTTAGATGGCATAGAAAGTTCCCTGTTGTTGAAAATTATCTTTTTTTATAAAAAATATATGATGAATACTTGAAGACGATTATTTAAAATGTTGCATCATATGGCTATCACTTGATCATTGAAAATTGTTAAAGTTGAATATTAATTTATGTATATTTACATAAAACAGGTAAGGAAATAAAGATGTGTGTTGTTGGACTGTTTAGAAGACTGAAAAATCAAGACAATTTTAAATTTCAAAATTAAATGTTGCTAGTTTAGTTCAATAACATCACAAATTATACTGATGGTTAATTATTTCTGGTTATAAAGGAAAGTTGGGTGAAGTTGGGTTATTCAAAAGATTCTTTTGTGATTAACCGATACATAAAAGATTAGGGTTTGCTATTAAGAGAAAATAACCGATCAGCTAATTTGGAAGGTTTGTTTCACTAATGGGCTATGATTTTTTTCAACAATGAAATGTTTCTTTTTTTTTATTTTTGTGAAAGAAAAAAGTCTCAGAGGAAAGGAATAATTTTCAATTTTTTGTTGTAGCCCCCACTGTTTAATTTGTGCAGAAGAATTAGATTGCATTAAAATAATTTAACAGCCATAATTGCATTACAGATGTCAGAATTCAGTACAATTAGAATTAATTACTGTAAATTAAGTACAAACATAAACTCTTGCTGATAATGTATTGATGATGATCAGCAATTTTTACATTTGAACTTCTACTATTGTTTTTAAATTTTTTTTGGTTTTACTGTTTGTGGTTCCACCATGGCAAAGCTATTGCTATCTGAGTGTACTACATTTAAATTTTTGATATTTAGTTTTACCTAGCAGAACAGTTAATAGTTTGATTTTAATATTGAAATATATTAATATACAATAAAGTTGTATTATTAGTTTTCTGATATGAGTTATCTGTAGGATAGTTATCTGATATATTTCAGGATGAGAAAGTTAGTTAACATATTTTAAAATGAATTCCCATTTATGGAACATCTGCGCTGAAAAAGCCATGATTCTTTAACTTATAAATCCAGAAAATATGCCCAACAGTCACAGTCAGACAGAAAATGCGACGCTTGGGTAAAACATTTCCAATTAACAATGCATTGGCATCTAATTGGAAAGGAATCTAACTCATTAGCTGAAAACCTTGGCAGAAATGATCTTGGATGCACATTAATATTGCAGGAGGATTGAGGTCTCGAGAGGTTCAATATCAGCATTGAATTGCTTTGTGCTTTTTCTTCCATCACTTTGTTCTTTCACTTGAAGTGACCTGATATCAATCTATACCTGTCCACACCTGTCTATACTCTTTAAACTTAGATTGAATCGTTGCTTTCTGAGTTATTAGAGGGGAACCTTTAAGTAGTAAGTTAAATAATAAGAGAAGTCATAATGTTGCTTGCTAAAGTCTGGATTACAGTGGTGGAAAGTACCTGTAGCTTTCTTGGTTTTTAATGAATCTGGAAATGGGTGGTTGACCCGTCTTGTTCATCATGTATTGCCATTGTCAGGCACCGCAAATTACTCCTCAGCCTTCATTCTAGAGTCATTTATGGTGCTTAGCAGTAAATCTAAAGGATTTTCAGTCCATCTTTTCCTAAGGCACAGAAATAGGAGAGCAAAATCCTGAAATGTATTCAAAGTAGAAAGAAAAAAGAAAAAGAAAGAAATATACTTTACACTTTCCTTTAGTTTTTGTAGTGGACATCAGTGTCCGTGCCTGACTCAGGCAATTCTATTAATTTCTTTTTCTTGAGAAGATTTTAATGAAACTAATCAAAGAATAGTCCTGATTATTTTTTAGATTTGAGTGTTGTTACTTATCTTCTGCTGAGACAAGTTATTCAGCAGATGCAAGACATAAAATGTCATCATTTAAAGTTCTCCTGCTTCAAAGATTTCCTTCTGTACTGTCTCCTCCTCTGACAAAAGGATCCCTCAAGCAATGTTTGAAGTATAAACTCACATTTTCTTTGGGTTAACTTTTGTATTGCCTTTTGGTTGGAAAACAAATTTAAACCAGCATTTAAAAAGAAAATTAAAAGGAAGTGTTTAAAATTTTATATTTGTCTACAGGGCATTCTGCCAGCAATACTGAAACCATGTAAGTATGAAGAATATTTAGAAGCTTATGGGATAAAGGAGCTTTTCAGATACAAGATAAATTATTTATCAGAATATTGGCAAGTTAAAGATGTTCTTCCCCAAGTTATATACACAGTTTAGAAAATATCTGATCTGAAGGCCTATGTTCATCATCCAAAAATAAGTCATCTGGATTCTTTGGCAGGTTTCTTATCTCCCTAAATAAACCAAACTCAGTATGCAGACTCTTCACTCTTCATCCTCATCTGTCCTTGGAACACTCATGAGGTTTTATCCCAGCACAAATTAAGCCTCAGGGAAACTGTGACACATAAATAAAAGCAGTATCACCATGTAGTGCTTTTAGGGTTCTGGAGCAATTTTCTCACCTCAGAGTTAGTAACTAGTGAAAGTGATTAACACCACTCTTGAATTTTATTTTTTAATTGAAAATTATGAAACCAGAAAAGATTATGTATTTCTAAATAGCTATATTTAGAGATATGCAAAGATTGGAGTATATAGAGTCTTAAGTCTCTAATTCTTTCAGAGAATACATTATAGGTTTACAAAATAAACCTTTTTGTGAGATTATGTAGCTTTGATGGATGTTTAAAAAAAAATGCAAACTAGATTTCTGGATCATTCACATCACAAATTTGAAGGGCCAAAAGTCTCCATTAGCCTGTCAAATTTATTCATATCTTACAGTCTGAGTCCTAGAAAAGCAGCTTGAGTTTGCTAACAATATCATCGTTGCAAGAATATCTGACAGTTTCAAATGCACCTGTGTGAATAATATATTACTAGGTATATCATGCCTTTAGTTATTCAGCATAATTTTTAAGATATAAGCCTAGTATTTCTTAGTGGGACACTTCACATGAAACTGCTTGGGAATAACATGTCATACATTGGCAAGTTTCAGCAATGAGTAATTCTTGCAACTGTGTGCCATTCACTCTTGGTAACCGAAATTGCTAAGGAACAAATAATTCTTTTTATTTGCTGGTTTGGTTTTTTTCTACTTTTTCATGGAAAGCTGAAGTACAAAAAATTTGTCTTACCCTAAATGAAGTGACAGCTGGTCAAAAAGATACATTTATTTTGTACATGGTATGAGAAAATGCATGAGAGTACAAAGCTGAATAAAGGTTTTATCAGCATAAGCACAGAATGGCTCCATCAGTCACAAGTGACAAACCCCATAGTCAGCCTTACAGGTCATCCCATGCATCCATCAATAAACCTGGAAAAGCAACCTTACCCAGGCAGTTTTTAACTACTGCATATGTTGCATGTTGTCTCAGATAGCTTCAGAAAAGCCGAATGAGTAATTGTAACACAGGTGAGTACGTGAAAAAATGCCTGATAATTTTTGGATTTATAAAATACATTTTAATTAGAAGAGTTGTAAATTTATAGAAATATGGGAATTATAATTTTACCTCTCCCAGCAATTGAAATAATCTTCTTCAGACACTTCTGTAATTTTACTGCCATTAGAAGAATGCCTAATGTTGTCTGTCTTCTATGACATGAACTTAACCACGTGTTTTGATGAACCATGTTTTTAGAAACTTCTGCTGACTAAGAACTAATGAGAAGTTATGACATAAATGATATTACTTTATATTACTGCATGTATTTATCTCTCTCTTACTTGTTATGTTTGGCTTTTGGTTTTCATACATTAACACTATGTTTCTAAATAAGGATATACAGGTATCTAGTAACATGCATATTATGAAATGTCATTCATATCTCAGGCAATATCATGTTTTAATAGTTTCACATAGTTGATGATTTGAAGTTAGGCTATACATTTTGGGTGGTTATCTTTTCTAATTCCTGTCTGAAGTAAATAAGCTAACCAGCACAGATGTTTATGATTTTGCAAAGGGAATTTATGCATAGTCTAAAGAATACCGTAAAACATATTGTACTAAGATAAATCTCTGACTTCAAACTTTTCAACTTTAGAAGGCAGGGACAAATACAAATAACAGTAAACTAAACTAGTTAAAGCTATGTGTATACATAAAAGTGAATTAGCCTATCCTTTGCTTATATATATTGCAAAAAAAAAAAAAAAAGACTTTTGGGTAATTGGAAAACTATCCTTTAGAATTAACTACATCAGATGATGACAATGTCAAATGTTATAGCTGGAATGTTTAATAATTTTATGACCAATGCTAGTATTTGCAATGAGATTAGTGATAATGAATTATAACCATCTCTCTATGCACAGTGACAGCTTACTCTTAGAGCATACTTTAAATATTTATTTTGTACTGGAGATTATATAGTTTCACGATTACCTTTTTTTGTCATTTCCTAGCCATCAGAGAAATGTGTTTGAAATTGTTATTCTGCTTCCATAGATCATCTATTAAACAGAAGAGGCAAATGAAACATTCCATTTTTCACAATTTACCTACTGAATTTCTAGATGGAATTGCTTATGACTTTTTGAAATAAAGTAATTTCCCCTGTTTTTATTCACATGCTTTACATAAATATAATGTATTTCTATACAGGAAGTTCAACTGTTTGAATCATTTCACAGGGTACCAGGAATGGGAAAGCACAATCATACCTCTGTCGTGGTTTAACCCCAACAGGCAACTAAGCACTGGACAGCTGCCTGCTCATCCCAGGTTGGTTTCGAGACCATTAGTATTCTTTTCTAGAACAGAAACCTGACATAGTATAGCCTGGTAAGTAAATTTTTTTGCTGTTATCAGTATAAGCCCTCTAACTATGTGTTGACTTGAAGTGCAGGAGCTTATCTGGTCTGGACTTCTTGGCCTGAGTTTATTTTAGTTTGCTTAGCTGTAACAGCTAATGCCCATGTGGATTTTGTCTACTTTTTTTCCTTAAAATGACATTACTTTATGTTGTAATGCCTACTACAAATAATTTGTGTATAGGTAAGAGTAACAGTTAGTTACTGTTTGTAGAATGAACTCAGAAAGCTCGTTCAACCTATAACAGGAAAATAATTAAATGATACCTGAGGTGTCAAGGCTTTCAGCAATTCACCAGTCAATGCTGAATTATGGATACAAAACCAAGTTAATTAAAAAACCTCTCAGTTTTGGGTGAAACACAAAAGATACATAACCAGCATCTAATTCATATTCAACACATGATACCTAACAAAGTCAAAAGCAAAATGAGTTATGGTCTAGTGCTGACAGAGTACAAAGCATGCCAGAAGAAAAATAGGACCTCAAGTGAACATTAAGCTGATGAGAAGGGAGCATGAACATCTTGCTAATCCTTGCAAAGCTAGGAAGGAACATCCACAGTTAATCTCCCTGTGAAGGCTTCCAACTGATGACAGCTCACTGTTATCCCTCCCTGACATTCCAAAGACAGAAGCCCTCAGCCTTAGGACTTGAGGGAGCAATGCAAACATAATGGTAAGCATTGCACCAGGGGAAAAGGAGAGTTGACAAACCCCCCAGTTTTTATGGTATAACAAATTTTAAATGCAGCCTTATTAGGGAGATACATATTGACAAAATTATTTTCTCTGTGAGTATTAGTATCTCTGTACCTCACCTAATAATAAACTTTTTTGTGTTTTAGCTATGCCATAAAATTTTTGATTAGACTAGTAATACATTCTTGGCATCACTTGCACGTACTTACTTCTCTGCTTGTCCATCACAATATTTTGACCACACCATGTTTTCAGGAAATACTCATAAACTGAGAGGAATAGGGAACTGGATGGTGTTGGTACAAATCCTTATAAGAAAAGCATTCAATTTCTAAGAATGTCTATTATCTAGTTCTATTAATTTATCTGAGGATCTGAAAATTAATATTCACAACCTTTCTCTGAATGATATTCTTAATATCATAGGCTTTTAGACCTATTTTATAACTACCTATTCAACTCATGTAACTGTCACATGGAAGGAATGTACCTTCTAGGAAACAAGAATGAATGATAACAAAAAAGGGCATATTTCCTTCAGGCTAGATAAGACAAAAGAGCTGTCAGCTGCAAAAGCAGATGACTGACCAAAGTAGCTCCAGATCTGCTATTACAAACTGCTGAAGGATCTTGTCAGCCAGTCAAAGAGTACTGTTGGGAAAGAAATCTTTTTTGTCTAGGCAGCTGTACTCCATAATTCAAAGAAACAGGGCCAAAATTGCTTCAGTTTTATAAGAAAAACATTATGTATTTAAGCTGCTTCATCTAATTAAGGAAAAAAAATGTAAAAGAAGTCTGAAAATATTATTGTTCAGGGAACTAGTGGTGTAACAGTTTTCAAGCGCCAATAGAAGTGTCTCTTTAGGGGTCTGGAATGAATGTGCTTTTCTCAGGTGACAGACGTAATAAAACTCAAGTGGAGAGTGGAAAAAAGCCATTACTAAAGGGAATAGATTCTTTTAAAAGTTACTTCAAAGCTATTGTTTCTTAGTTTGTATACTGTCACTTTATCTCTTGATTTTGGGGTGATATAAGTGGATAAAATCCTTCCATTCCAAAACTTTCAAGCCAGGTTGTTTTCATCTCCTGACATAAACTATTGAACTATTCACAGGTCATGAAACAGGGTGACATGGCTGATAACACTCAACAAGACCAGCTGTAATTCAAAAGCTCACACTAAATAAAAGAGAAAAAATGTTCTCTTCTCAAAACCTATATTAAATTGCTGTTTGTAGAATTGGTTTAATGCCTCCTAAGAATCCATACAGTACAAACCACATAAATTACCATATATAAACTGTCCGTATTCAGATTTACTAACTGGTTCCAAATGTAATTAATTTAGATTTAAACATCAAGCTGAAAGGTCAAACAGCCTTTTCTGTGTTGATTTCTCAGACGTAATGGGTTGAACTTGGCTGGCTGAGAAGTGTCCTCCAACCTGCTCCCTCAGTCTTCCTTCTCAACAGAACAGGGAGGAAATAAGATGAAAAACTCATGGTTCAGGATAAGGACAGGGACATCACGCACCGATTATCGTCATGCATGCAACAGACTCGACTTGGGAAATTAATATAATTTCTTGGCAATTAAAATGAGAATAGGATAGCAAACAATCCCCAAAATAAAACGTGCCTCCCTCCATCCATCCCTTCTTTTCAGGCTCAATTTCACTCCTTATTATTTTGCCTCTTCCCACTGAGCATTGCACAGGGATGGGAAACGGGAGCTAAGGTCATTTCATGATGTGTTGTCTCTGTTGCTCATGCTTTTGTCCTGCTCCAAGATGGGGTCCCACCCACAGAGACAGTCCTTCACAGAATGTTAAAATATTCATTTTGTTCCCTTACAGTGTTTCTACTCTCTCACAGCTATTGCACCGTGGTTTTTACAGGTTGCCACAAAGGTGCCATCAGCTTCACTGATTGACTCAGTGGGTCCATTCTGGAGTTGGCTGAAACTGGCTCTGTCCAGTATAGGGGCAGGTCATGGTGTCTTCTCACAGAGGCCATCCCTGAAGCCCTACTGCTACTAAAACCCTTCCATCTAAACCAAGTACAGTAAATATTTTAAGTCTAAGTTATGTCCCGTATAGACTGTAGTTGAAATGGTTAATTCAAATTTTCTTATTGAGCAGGAAATATATATATGTTATTATGCAGACATAGTTCACTAGTAGCTATTTCTTTCAGAATTCATTAAGTAATTCTTAAGCAAAAATGCTGATCTTTTAAAAATTTTTTTTATCCTGTCTTACGGAGAATTTTGTCTTGGAAGGTGTCACAAGTCATTTGTGAGCTCAAGGCTCAGAGAAAAGACCAACAATTGTGACACCTTGGTGTTTTCTGTACACTACTTGTTAAAGGTGAAGAATCAGATGAAATAATTTTAAACTGCTGGAGAAAATTTCATGCTCACATGACATGGTTCCCATGGGATACACTAACCACTCCAAGATCTGCTGGGTAAACAGTGTAATGGGTGTAAAGACTCTAGAGAGCTTCTGAAAAACACTGAGGGCCAGTTTCTTCATGCATACTGTCTATGAGAGAGCATGTGCTGGATCTGTTGCTTGTGAATAAGGAAGAACTGACTGGTGATATGCTTACTGGTGGCAGCTTTAACTATAGCACTATGAGACAGAATGTTTTAAGATCCTAAGATAAATGAGTAAAAGGAAGAAACAGCAGAATTAGACCCTCTGGAGACCTCTAGAGAGCAGATTCTGTCCTGTTAAAATTGTGCTTGTTGAGATGTCATGAGAGTCTGGCCTGAAGAGAAAAGGAGGCCATGAAGAGCTGGTTGATTTTGAAGGTTTACATCCTCAAAGAGCAGAATGACTCATGCTGATATGGTAGAAAGTTTATCAGGCAAGGCAGAGCACCAGCATCATTGAGCGGGGAGTCCCTGACTGAGCTCTGATGCAGGAATATGCAGGTGTCCGGTGCTGATAACCGGGTAGCTCTCTCACCAGTCCGCATATAAGGGTACAGCCTTGTACCTTTTCGGTTTGGTGGGTCTGAACCTCAGGCTGCAACGTGGTAAACGGCATGGAAGAAGGAGGACTCTCACGTGGGTAGCAACCAGGTTTATTCCACCCAGAGACCCACTTGAAGAGTGAGGTCTGGGCTTCGGGTTTCAGGTTAAATACGAGGGGCGTACACCGAGCAAGGGAGTACCAAAAACCAATCCACTGGGGGTTGGGGAGGAGTGACCAAGAACAAGGGAAAATTAGCAGAACAATGGAAGAAGGAGGGAGCCTAAGAACTTGCCAAATCAGCGAGCATCTCCACCAGTATTTACCAGGCTTTTAGGCAGGGTTACAGGGTGATTGACAAGACCCATCACCAGGGAAAGACCACAGGGGGTTTGGGGATAGGGGTGTAGGAATAAAGCATTATAAAACAAACAAAAAATTACATACATAGTTTTGGGAAACCCAAAATGTGCACCACAACACAGGAAGAAAGTGTAAGGGCTGTGGAGATAAGGACTGGCCATCTGGGAGGACCAGAGAGATAATGTTGAGGTGTGCTGGATTGATGAGCCAAAAGCAACAGTTGAAGAGGAGGTAGAACTCATGAGGGATGTGAAGTGCAGCCTTCTGGAAGTACAGTGGCAAAGGGAAGGGTAAGGTTGAGAGAAATGTTCAAGAGGGAAGCTAAGGAGAATCCTATTATTATTCTATTATGGGATGGGAGGCTGTAGTGAAGACAAAGCTAGACTGTTCTCAGAGGCCTATAGTTGTATGACAGGAGGCAATGGGCACAAGCAACAAAATGAGAAATTATGAATATCTATGAAAAAACCTTACCATCAGGGTGATCAAACACTCCAAAGAGTTGTACAGAAAGGCTGTGAAATCTACCTCCTTGCAGACAGTAAAACTTGTGCAAAATTATCTTGAGTGGATGTGCTTAAAGACAGGGATTACACCTTGATGACTCTTCTCCTTCTCCTTCTCCTTCTCCTTCTCCTTCTCCTTCTCCTTCTCCTTCTCCTTCTCCTTCTCCTTCTCCTTCTCCTTCTCCTTCTCCTTCT
>QVAJ01000422.1:0-68351 GCA_003546035.1 Mixornis gularis | reverse complement strand
TCCTTTCCTTTCCTTTCCTTTCCTTTCCTTTCCTTTCCTTTCCTTTCCTTTCCTTTCCTTTCCTTTCCTTTCCTTTCCTTTCCTTTCCTTTTCCTCCTCTTCCCCAGTACAGGCAAGAACAAATCATGCTGTCATTGCCACTACCATTTTGTGGTGTGATTTTGTCACTGTGTCAGGTCTTGTATTTCTGTTTTGCTGTTTTGATTTCATCTTGACAAGTCATTTTTCATTTCCTGTTGCTGAATGGCCAGCCTTGAGTCACCTGAGATGTCCTTCTACCTCCAAGTACATGAGCATTGCATTGGCATCCTCTAGAGAACCTTCTCAGTCCTGTGCTTGGTCAATCTGATTGATGACTACAGAAGCAACTGTCATTATAAAACTGTTGTTTGCATTTAGAAAATAAATTGACCTTCATTCTTACCTGCAATTAGGTAGTAATACATTAAGTTGTTTGTTTTTTATGATCATTGATTAGATGGAAGTTCAGCACAATTCTTATGGCTTAGCTTATTCCTCGTTTTTTCCTTCGCACAGTCACTTAAAATAAGAATTTAGACTTCTGGAAGTGTTCTATTCATTAGAAGATTTGGGGGTTTGTTTGTTTGTTTTAATTTCAGTCCTTGTTTTTCTGGGCTTTTTATGACAAACTTTGAGAACAATTGAGTATTATTTTTGTTTTGTAACTCTTACATGACTTTCTGATTTCAGCTGTTTGTAGAGTGATACTTTTGATATATAAAAAGTTTGAAAATTTTAGATTTTAATAATTCTGGACAGAATATCTTATTCCTTACTTCCTAATGGGTTTAGAATTCCTGGTGCACTGTACTTTATCTCTTAAACACACAAACATACCTTTTCAGTTTCGTAACGAAACCAGACAACATAACTGTAATGGCTTTAATAATATTTACATATAAGGATTTTTGAAGATAATCCATCAACATTAAATGAAAACTCAAAGATTCTCAAGTAATCAAATACTGAAATCACTGTGATTTTAAAATCTACAAATAATAATGATAACAATAATACCTGAAATGGAAATTAGCTTGGGAAAAATGTAGGCCTTATTACTATTGCAAAGTGTAAGAGAATCAATGGCAACCTCGAGACCCAGCTTCTGGAGCATTGCATGAAAACTTATGAATACTTTCATTGCAATTAAAAGGGGCCATTGACCTCAGGCTTGCAAAACTGACGTGTTTTTAAGTAAGCTTTAAGTTAAGGATAAAAGAGGGAAAGGAATCTATCAAACAGCACAAAAGAACTGACGTGATCTCCCAACCCACAAAATAAGGAAGCACTGAACACATTAAATATTCTTTGTTTCAGAATAAAAAGATGGATATTAATAATATAAAATGACTAGATGAAGAGAAAACCAAAAAATGTCATCATGCAATCAGACCATTTTAATGTGAATAATAAATTTGTGATAGTTTTGCAGAAATGGATCATTTATATGTAGACAAAACTATATTATAAAGATGGCATAAATCAAGAAAGAGTAAGAAAAAATATGGAATCTTATTGGAAGTTCTTTGGAGTAATATCAAGGAAAGAAAGGAGAGAGAAATTCTTCCTCCAACTAACAAGAAATTAGCAGTTTTCAATGTAGCTGATTGATTAGCTGCCAACACAGAGAGTCAATCAAACAAAGAAGCTATGCTTCTGAATAGATGCAGTTTTCTTATTCAGGGAGACAATTACTAAAATGTAATGTAAATCATCACATGATATAAAAATGCTTTTAAAATCAATCCATTTTTTTATTACAACAGATTTTGTAGAAGTCCTGGGAAATGTTATGGTTTATTACCATAGAAGTTAACTTTTTAAAGAAATAAGAGTGTGTTCCCCTGCGAATCATGAGCTAATGGCTTTAATTGGAAAAAAATTAGCTATTCCAAGAGAAACTATAATAGAGTTTAAATGTGCTAGAAAACCTTCAACACAATCTATATCAAAATCAACTTTATTCTGACAGTGATAGCTTTCCGGACCAAAGCGAAACTTAGTCCCAAAAGGTTTAAGCTCTTCAGAGGGATTTTTTTTCATGTTTGATTAAACTAAATTTTAACTATTTACTCCAATTTTATATGTATATGCAGGTATGTCTGTGTCTACACATCTTAATATGTTAATTGTGACAGCTATAGAGGATGCTTATCTTAAGCAGGTTTTGTTAATTAAGTTGCCCTCAAATGGGTTAAAAATGAACCATAAATTTCAGTTCTGTGACACAATCCGAATTAGTAAAAGAAGACATCCAGAGAGTGTCGTCTGCTTATAAGTCTTTTCAGTCTATCTCTCACTGCAATAATTAGGCATTCATTACAAAATTTATGAGAAGAATATATGCCATTTCACTACAATCATCTTTGTTGCACATCTTAATGACTAGTTGTGTTTTTATAGATCATGAAAGTGTCACTTTATAGGTATTTTTAATTGGCTATTTTTCTCTTAATACTTTTATTTTGTTGTCAACTGAGGAAGGAGCCACCATTGAAATCTTGATATTTTTTTTAAACTAAATTAACATATTTTTGAGATATTACTGCCTGATCCATGGAATCAATATATGTATTTGGGACAGATGATTTTTTCCAGCTGCAGCAGAATGCTTTCAGGGTGAAAAGTCTAGCCAGACAAGACAGTTTGTTCAAGGTTGCTTATGTATTAGAGAATTTGGCATTTTGTAGCTCAATACCTTGATCACAGTGAGTGATACTGATAAGGCCTGATAAAGGTGTCCCTTGTATATGGAAGCTTCTCCTGGATTAGTTTTATTTCTGTATATTTTTCACTTCACTTAGGTACAGCAAACAAATGGAAAATGAGATTATTCAAACACCTTCAGACACACATATGCAAGGCTGATTTTATTTAGAGCAATTTTTATAAACTTTATGACAAAAGCTAATTTTTTTTTTTTTTGACAGCCAAACCTTGCTACAGAGAGGTGATTCTTTGTACAGCTACTAAAATTAAGTAGAAACTATCATTTCATTGGAAAAGATGTAGTTCATATAGTTATCTTCATTAGCTGAATGTATTTTCTAAAGATGTGGTTATAATAAAGAGTTAACCAAACTGCTGAATATCCACCATGAGGACTGATTCAAATTCTGATTTACCAGAGATCTGCATTTTAAATTCCTCAGATTTGCTATATTGGGTAGATGATAAAATATTTAAAAAAGTATTTGAGTACTCATCAAACTGTGCTACTTGCTCTGGTGTAAACATCAAGTATTTCAGTGTAAAACTTGATGCCTTGAAAATAGGCAATTGCTGTCTGAATTTATCTGGAAAACACAGATATCTTCAGCTGCAGTTTATCTAGATATTTTCAATAAACTGTAGACACCATCACTCTCTATTGAGAGCACATTTCTGATGTCATGTAAAATCAGTGGCAGAGCCCTTAATAATTGCAATGGGAGCACGACAGTTCCTGTGGTGCCATGATCACTCCCAAGGCCAGATCCAGCCTGGAGAGGGGTGACCTCAACGCTTCACACATGAGCTACCTGTTAGTAAGATCTTCACATGCAAAAGATTAAATTTAACTGGAGTGCTGTTTCATTTCTCTCAATAACTTCAAAATTAAGTTGCTGACGCTGGCCGGTAGATCCCAGCTAGCTCTGATTCCTGGCAGTGCCAGGGGACATTCCCAAATCTACCCACAGACTTGGGTAACAGTGCAGAACAAGGCTGTTCTTCAACAGTGACTGGTGTTATGGTGTCTAGGTTCAGGAGCAAGGATGAGAGAAGGCTCTTTTCCATATGGTTTCTCCAAGACATTTATTCCCCAAGAGAGGGGAAGGAAAAAGAGGTTGAACAAAGCCTGCGCACCCACTTTCAAACCAGGGGTTAGAGGGTGTGGGGCAGAAAGGTGATTGGCCCCAGGCTGGGCTGACAGGTTTTTTTCTATAACATAGGGCAGGGTCAGGAGGGAGATGGACAGATGACCGAAGCTTCCCGATCAAGGGCACGGTCAAGGGAGGTGGACAGAGGGACAGGGGAGGAGATACTTTTGGACGGTACTTGATTTATCGGGTTAGGGGGAAACAGGGACGAACCATTGGGAGACATAACTCCAAAACAGCTTAACAAAATCCACCACCACAAGCTGGGATGTGTTTGCTGGTGGTTGTGTTGGGCACAATGGGTTGAAGTTTATCAGCTTTTGGTGTCCAAGTGACACAGGTCTGAGTTTACCCAAAGAAGGTTGTGCAGTACTGACAGGTGGTTGTCACGTTCATCCACCAGTGTTAGGGCACCTGGGGTGAGAAGGCTCAGCTCTTCAGGGACCTGTGCCTCTTTTCACTAATTGGACCTGGTTCCTCAGGTCACCTCTCATGGGTGTTTGTAGTTTCAATGCTCCCCCACACCTCCTCTTTCATTTTGGCTGAAGGATTGTTTTAAATGACTCTGAAATGTCCTTTTGGGAAATTGAAAGCTCATTGTCTTGTAAGTAGGTTAAAGATGGCTGTTACCTTTCCTGGGTTATAAGTAGAGAGAACATCTCTGAGAGAAAGATGTGCCTGTCTGGGGGCTGAAAGAATAAAGTTTCTATGATGAAGATACTTTGTTCTAAATCTTGTTCACTGGGGCAAATCACTGTTCTGTTATGCATCTTATGTAATTTTTTTTAACTGGAAATCTAACTTACATATTACTTTCTTAAAATTGATGCGCTTTCTTGTGCAGCATCTGTGACTATCTCATGAGAATTTCAGGGATAATTTGAGGGAAATAATCACTAATCCTTCAAGATTATTCCACTGCTTATTTTGAGCTCACAATTTTTTGCATATGGTCTGCGTTTTTCTTAAAAAACCCATTTTTTAAAAAAAGAGGTTTCAGTATGAGAATAATTTTCTGATTTGGATACATTTATGGTTTTATAATATTATATTTAAAGCTTCATCTTTTAATGCAGCTCTCAGGAGTATATACTTTAGAAACCATGATCATATTCAACATTTTTAAAAGAAGCTTTTAGGAAAAAAAAATCACAATTATATAGAACAGTTATTTGTTTTTGCAAATGATAGTGTATGAAAACATGAAGTTTCAAAATGACTGATGACAACATTGAATTACATACAACAGTGCACTTAACTAGGCAAAAATATCAACCTTATCCATTCAAGTTATGTATTAAAATGTTTTGAATTGCTTTTTTTCCTTACTTTTAATTCTCACTGTGTATATGTTGCTTGGTAACCTTGGAAAAGTTAGTTAAATGAAAGCTATTTTTAGTTCCCCCTGTAAGATCCCATGGTGAGAAATTATTGGCAGAGTGATACACAAAGGACTACCACCAGAGGCATGAGACATGTTTTGCTATGCCAAAAGCCAGAAATTATTATCAAAAAACTATTAATGGAAGCTCTTCACCTCTGCAAGGGGAGACAACATAGTCTCCAAAAAAGAAAGAACTTCCCCTTTTACCTTTTTTTCTTCACCACTATGTACACTTGGGCCACTATTTTCCAAATTTCTCTGTAGTTTTCCAGAAGACATGCAGTGTACATATTACAGTGAAAGATTTTATGGCACCCCACAAACTCATTTCTCATGTACTTTTTAAAATTTATTTTATTTCTTTATCCTACTTTATATGCATAAAACTATTTTCAGGTTTCTTGAAATGTAAATTCCTCCTTGAAACTGTATCACTTGTTTTGATCCTGAAGTAATTCCCAACATAGTCATATTTTCACATTATAATCTTAACTTACGTGTAGGTGATGGTATTGAATGGATCACGTTTATCAGGATCACTCTGCACCCAATCTGACTATACAGAGACGTCCATACCACTGTGTGTCACTATGTGACAGAAACCTGTTTGACCCAGGCTCTCATTCTGGAACTTGTGGAAGGGATGGAAGTTAAATTCGCCTCCAGCATCTCAGTAAGTTAATGCTTGTGCTCTGTCTACTCTCCTCATTTGTGTTAAATTTCTTGGAAATCTTTCCCATTGTTCAAATCTCTCACAAGATCAAATTTCTTTTCTCTCATCAGGCTGCTCCATGAAGCTTAGAGTGGTCTGGGAATGATTGCAAGACAAGCTCCAAGTGATATTTATTGGTCTGGAGTGAGACAAATTACAGATCTAGATACAGGCAGTATATGAACTTCAGGTGACCTGAAATACCATTTTTTACATTTCCTGGGCCATTTCTTTCACCTCAGTTGCTTCCATTGAATAGTTGAAGCTCTCAATTTTTTTATGCAATTCCATTTTATTTTTTTCCACTATAAATGTGGCAAAGTAGTCTAAAAGAGTAAGACTGAGAGAATTGTGGTGTTCAGCCTGGAAAACAGAAGACTTTGGCACACCATAATTCAAGGAGACAGATGAGAAAACCAATTTTGATTAGAATATTTCATTGGTCTTTACAAGTTTCATCTCTAATAAATTTGCATAACATGATTCATACAAGTCATTAAAATAAAATATGGGCAGAAATATGGTGCAAGATAATATGTAGTTTATATGGAGAGAGTTTAATTAAAAGTTGCAACCATAGGTCACACAAAGTTATTCTCAGTAATGACTCAAACTTTCTAATACTTGGTAATATTTATTAAGATACTTTACAGCTGCTATTAGGAATAAATTGTTTCTTCCAGATTATTAAAATAATTTTACTGGTAGAGCAGTCCTGAGGACAGAAGCAAATAGATGGATATACAAACCAAATTAGTTCACCAAGTGTCACTGCCAAGTTGCTGTGGTTTTACCATCAAGGCATGGCTGATCACATCATTATGCAAATAATCATAAAATATTTAAGCAGGGTTTGAGGCAAGGTTTACTACAGATCCAAATCCAGATCCAGTGTCTTGCTGCAGAATGTCTATGACTATTTTCCTAAGAATGTAAAGAAATTGTAGTATGAGTTTATCATCCTTTCACAGGTCAGTGACTGAACCGTAGTGTAAGAGAATCATCTGAGTTCTGTGTCAAGTCTCCTGGGCAACATATTCCAAAGAAAGGACTGCTGGATTTTGCTTTCAATGGGATATAAATTCACTGGCTTATTGGTTCAACCAAAAGTTCCTAAAAACTGAAGATACCTGCAGGTTTTTCAAAAAGTACTTGTACATTTGGCCTTATTATCTTCTGCTTGTAGAGACAAATATTTCTACCATCAACCAGGAACCTCAATCTATTGAAGAAATTCAAGAAATCTTTCTCAATGCTGTGTAATCTCCAGAGTACAGAAAATAATCTCTAGGCCCATTTCTTCTGCCTCCCCCTCCCCCTCTTGCCCCTTCCTGCTGACTTTAATGCTAAAAGGTCCAGTTCTGCTACCTTGTCAATGACGGATTATGAAGGGGTAGTTTCTCACTTTTCACCATTATTTTAAATCATTTGCTGGAAGTATAAGTTCTCAATCTTTTTGTATGGGTACATAATTTTTAACTCTTAAACAACAACATCTGCAGAGTTTTAGGGTGCCATGACATGTTTTTTCTTCGATTGATTTACATGTTTTCTGGACAAGCAACGACATCCTCATGTGATTTCTGCTCCAGGGAATTTGAAAATTTAATATTGCTACCATCTGAATGGTGATTTCTGGTTTCATTTTTTTACATGGCATGGCAAATCTCCTTGAAATGCCACTCTGGCTGTTTTTATGGTTACTGAAGTGCTGATATACTTACTGTGCTCTGTACCAAGAGAATAGTGCGTTCTTATGTGTATATTAGCAATCTATAATGCCTTTTTGAACATGTGCCTGCAAGAAATCCATTACAGTGAGAAGTTTTTACATGTATTTATAAGTTTTTTTAAGCTATCATTTATATATATTTATACTTGTGATGAAGTTTGATTTGCAATTTTTTTTCTCATCATATTTTAGATCAATTGTTCCTGGTTCCTTTTCTCAAAGGTCCTTCAACAGTTTACTTAGTGAAAAGGTAACTTTTGTTTTGTTTTGTTTCATTTTTGGCATTTGTTTTCTCTTATATAATTTTAGATACCGATGCAGTAGTGTAACTAGTATAACTTCAAATGGATTAATTGCATCAGTAGAGTTTTTGTATCCCTGGAAAGGTTTCTTTCTTGCCGTGAATTCATTTAACATCTATGTCATTCTTATCTGACACTCCCCCATTTATTCAGCAATGTCTCATCATTCTCTGTACTAGCAAGAGAAAGCCAGTAGACTTCTTTAAATTTTAACTAAACCTAATTAATTGGTCACAATGGATTTCTCTGAAAGTCCTCTTGCATTTTAATTGAAATATTGACTTTTGTGAAGTGAAAAGCTCATTTTGCATACTCAAGATCTCAGCAACTCTTAAAAAAAGTCTCCAGACAGGTATTAACTGCAGTGCAGAAACATGTTGACTCCATATAGAAGATAAAGTGACTTATCCTGGATTTTCCTTTAGTTTTTCTCTCAATTATTTGACTTCTGAGATATTCAGGTATCGCATGTGGAAGACAAGGTGCTGGGGTAAATATGGAAATGAAATCATACCAAAAAGTTTTTATCCACTCTCATGTTTATTATTCTCTTTTCTCTTTTTTTTTCTCGTATTATTCTCTTTTTTTGTATGTATTTGTATATACAGAATTGGAAGCCAAAGATAATTTGCAATTTAGCCACTGTGCATGTAATAATATTCAGGAAAGTGCAATATCTTAGTAAATATGATCCTTTCTGGGAGTTATTGCGGTCACACTGAATGAGTCTAAACTATAACACCTCATCAGCAGTTTGTCCTGTGGTTCACCATGAAGAGTGAGACCCATAATTGTTTATGATGAGAAAATATTGTTAAGAGGTGAAGCAGAACACTAAGAACTTTGGCTATCTTTTGTAATTTTTAATGAAAGTCTCGAATTCAATTAATTTGAGAAATATTTTATCATTAATCATATTTTTTGAGTAGGCAAATAACAAATAACTGTTTTAACCAAAATAAGTCCCTTATATTTGGGACTTAAAAAGAGTTATTTGCAGTCAGTGTTAGTTCTCATGTATGGATGTAGCTATAAATTAAGGTATTTTTATACACCTTTCACTGAGATTAAAAATACAACAAGCATTTTTTTATTCAATTCCAGTCATTGTATTGAAGTTCTGTGGAAATAATTTTTCTTTATTATTAAAAATATGGCATTAAGATAAGATGTCTAAATGTAAAAAAAAAGATGAAAAGTAGACTCAGATTATTGTTAAATCATCTTAACTTTTTTATAGGAAACCTGACACACTGCAATGTAGCTTCTAAAAAGGTTAAGAAATTTTCATCATACATCTTTAACAAAGAAGGGCAAAAAAGAAAATAAGAATTCAATAGCATTGAGCTGATTCACGGGTCAAGCCAAAGATCATTCAGGCCTTCTGCCTGAAAGTTATTTGAAGACATCGTGGAAAAAATGCAGTAGCAAAATACGTAAATGTGAAAACTTTCTTCATTTTCTTAAAGGTCTCAGCAATGTCAGAAATTAGACCATCCTGTTAAATAGCAAGAGAAAAAGCTTTTTCATTTAAAATTTTGATTATTTTGGACACATTTACACTTTTGGTCTCCAGAATGTTTTATGTCAAATGAATTCCATAATTAATTAGATGTTTTGTGAAAAATGTTTCTTTTTGTGCCAGTGTTCTTCCTGATTTCACTGGCTGCCTGATAATCTTTGAATTATGAAAAAAATGGGTCATCACTGCCTATTTTCTCTTGAACTTACAGACCTATGTTATATCTTCGGTCTCTTATGTTTGTCAAAGTAAAAACCCTAGACAACTAATCTGTATTCACATGAAAAATATTTTATATTTTCTTGTCCTTCTCTGTGTATTCTTTAATTCTAAAGACTGTAGGGTAGTTTTTCATTTTTTAGGTTATGTTTAATATTTCTGTATATTAAACTGGTATTTCTGAAACCTGAGTGTTATGTTCCCAATATTTTATTTCTGAATGGCAATATTCTAAATTGAGCCCTTTTCCGTAGGTGTAGAAGTTTCATTTTGTGAAAAATGTTGCTTTTTTGTTCATTGCTTTTCTGTTTATTCTCCTAATCACTCAGTACTGTGTTTTTGTTTTCTCCAGCTTTTTACAGAGAGCACTGACATTTCAGATTACCTGTAAGCTTTTTGTGGTTCAGTATTAATTGTATTTTACAGCTTATGGACAGATAAACATATCCTCATTGTATGAGGATGCAATCCAGAAAAAAAGGAAAGTATTGAAAAATTAGTTTTTCTGTTGGCTTTAAAGAACGGGTCTATAACAGCTAAAACTGCCTTTCATCTCAGCTCCTTCAGTGATTCCTGACATGAAAACTCCTCCTCAAAACCCTAGAACATTTGCAAAGGGAAGTTGAAATATATTTTTCAAAGTTATATGTAATTCACTCTTTTGCAGCTTTTGTTACTGGCGGCAAATTTGTCTTAAACATATGGCTTTCAACAGAAAAAATTGCTGAAAAACTGTGAAAATATGGAAATCATTACAGAACCAGAAGTTTTCTGGCTTTATAATATATTCTAATGTTCTTGGTTGCAAATTAAACAAGTGGTGCACAGGATTCCAATGCTTTAAGAGAAAAACAGAAGGAGAGAATGCATAAGGGGGAATCTTTATTACTAAATTGGAAAATATTTAGGGAAAACAGCTGGATACAAATCTGTAAATTTCAATTATGACCTACCTTAAAAGCTATATTATTTCACTTTGAATTAGTTGAAAGTGTTTATACATCTTCACAGAATCTTAGAATGGTTTGGGTTGGAAGGGATTTAAAGATAATCCAGTTTCAACTGTTCAGGGAAACTTCCACTAGACCAGGCTGCATCTTCACTTGAAACGAAACCAAGATCCCTGTCGTAGTGCAACCTTTTGGTTAAACAGAAGTCTGTAGGTAAGACATACATTTCTCATACCTTGGCATAGAAAAATTTACAAGCTAATGATGTATCATTTTTCTATTTATTTATTTTCTTTCAGCATACTATGAATATTTAAGAATAATAAGTACTGCCTTTTATTTATAAAGTATTTTAAAATTAATATAATTTTTACTTCCTTCTCTTAATAAAACTTTCTACTTAAAATCACTTAAAAGTGATGTATGTGATGACTGAGGCCGGTACTTATCCTGAAAGCCCATAATACATTTACAGATACATAAAACTAATGCAGTCTTACTGCTACTAGAGCCACTTTATTTTTCCAAGAAGAAATCAGTGTTCCTAATGTTAAGACATAGTAGGAAAATTGCCTGAACTTCAACTGCTTTAAGAATGTGAGATGAATATGCAGATATATCTGTATGTGCATGCAGATATATGTGTTTGTGCATGCAGATATGAAAAACATTCTAGAAAATGTAAAGATAATATGGCTGAAAAACGTCTATCAAGATGTGCATTTTGATTGGTGAATTGTTATCCCTTTCCCCTCTGCAAGGCTTTGTGCGCTACAAAAGTCAGTACAAGGTAGCAGGAGCACAGAAAAACAAAGGTGGTGTTAAAGAGCTCTGCCCTGCCCTTTCCTCATATGTGAAACATGTGCATGCTCCTTCAGAAGCTGTCTGCTTATCTGGCTTCTCATATGCTACAGAAATGGTTTACAGACATCACAGAGACTACTTAATAAGACAAGGTGCAAATAAGGTTAACCACTGCAGCAGCACTGTCTGAGCAGGATGAGCAGCCTCTTTGGTATGGTAAGTATGTAGTAAACAGTCATGCAGCATCAAAACTTGTTAATTCAGATTTTCTGTGTTTCCCTGGAGCTTTTGGTGCTGTATTTTAAGGGAAACAAAACTTAAGATGTTACCCTCATGTGATCCTGCAGTTATATATATTGATGAACTTCAAATATGGCATGCCTTCCAAAAAGACTTTGTTTCTGATAATGATCAATATTTGCTATTTCTTTGGTGTTTTTTCTGCTTGCTGTGCAACTTTTTGCATTTATTTACAGGCAGAAACTCTAGAACATTAGGTATGTTATCAAAGCCAATTTTGAGAGTCTCATCCTTCACCTTCAAACTTATTTTTTATCAGTATTCTCTCCTAGATCTTCAGCATCATTGATCATATTTTATGAGACGGTGTAGGATACTCTCATTCTGAAAATGTGAGACAAGATCTTACATTACTAAGACTCCATGACCTCTGTTTTCATGCTGTTTCTAGCTTTTGATTTTTCAATTTTTTTTCTGAATTTTTTCAGCACATCAAGTTGAAAATGATGTCTTAAGTAAATATCTGAAAGAACCCAGCAGCATCTTTTACTCCATTATCATTTGCTAGTAATTTGTTGGTTTTCAGCAGCAGATATTAGATATGCTGTTGTGTGGGATGTCTTTAGAATCTATTCTTGGAGACAACTATTTTTTTGCTTAATGATTTATATATTACAGAATTCAGTGTCACAATTTAAGATTACCTTTATTCTGGCCATATAAATTGCAGAATAATTTCACTTTTTTGTTAAAATAGGGATGGACAAACAAACAAAAACTGGGGAAAGTGACAGGACCATTAATGAGAGCAGCACCAAATTAGTGCTGCTAAGGTCATGTCGTTTACTCTAAAGAAAAGTGTTTTGTCTTGTGTTATACACCCGTACATACCTGCTCAATCAGTTTCTTTCAATTGCTCTTTGAAAGTCCTCACCAGAAAAAATATTAATGAAAGCTAATTTTGTTCTTCTAGTAGCAATAATAAAGGTCAGGTTTGTAAAATGCAAAATGGTAGCTTTAGAATTTTTAGAAACAAATTGTCATTTAAAGAGAAAAATGCTGTGTACAAGAAGACTACTGTTGCAAAAGAGATGAAACAGCAAATCTGAAAGTACAAAACTGTTTGCTTTAGTGTATTCATTTAGTATTCTAAAACAGCCGTGAAGTTACAGCCGATTCCTGAACACAGAAGGAAAAAAATTGTGACTAGTTTGTTCATAACTGAATGATTCAGGTTTGAAGGTACCTCTGCAGCTTTTTCAGACAGAACTTTACTCATCTGTGAAGCAAAATTGTACATAAGAAATAAACACAGCTTCTCAATAGTTATAAGTTAATGTGTCTGTTACTTCAGGTTTTTGGAGGAGATGGTATTCTGCCAAATCATACACCTATTTCGTATACTTGTATTTTAAATAAAGTGATACGGTAGAGAAATATGTTTTTGCATCATGAAGTAACTAGCAGACAGGAAGTAAGTAAAAAGAGAGAGGATGGCAGCTGTAACTCCATTTCTACTAGCCAATAGTTGAAACTGCTTGCCTTTTCCCTTCAGAATTAGACATCTGAGTCAAGGTACACCACCCACTAGGTATGATGGTCTATTTGAGGTCAGAAATATTAAAAGTCAGAATAAGATCTTGAAGGAAAATACCTTGTTTGATTTTAGTTAAGATACTAGACTGTGTTTCATTTTTGTCTTTTACTGAGACATGAAAGATTTTAAAGTCAAGAACAATCCAAGAAATATATACACATACACACATATATGTATTTATATTTGCTTATTTCTCCTATTATTCAAATTCCCCAAAGCAAACATATCTGAATTTCAGTGGGATTTTCCTGAATTTTAACATGAATTTGAATGTTAAGAAATGATTGACATATTTTGTAATTAGACATTATTTCAATTCTCAAACCCTACAATTCATTCAGCTAATAATTTGCTCCTCCACTGTATTTAAGTGTAGGAACTCCATATGCAATTATCATATAGGTAAGTTGTTCTTTTTGTGTTCTAAACTGGCTCATTACTGAGGAGATTAATTATGGTATTACCAGAAATTCATGGCTGTAAAAGTGTCTTGGGCTTTAGAGAAGAGAAAGAGTAAGTCTGACACTTTTTTCCTCCTGATCAGAGCTTTGACGGACGTTTATTTTATTTTCCTATGCATTGGATTTATGTATTCAGTATACATGACAAGATTTTGGTAGCAGGAACACTACAGAACTGACAGAACTTCTGTCAGAAGATGTCCCCTATGTCTGACAGACCCAGTGCCTGCCATCTCCAAGAAGGACCTGCCATTGCTCAAAGCTGAGTTGACCATTGACAGCAGTGGTGCCTCCGTGAAGACATACAAGAAAGGGAGAAAATGCTGTGCAGCTGTATGGGGAAGAAAATGCATGACAGAAACCACTGTGCAGACACTGGGTTAGTGAAGCAGGAGGGGGCTGTGGTGATGCATGAGTCAGAGCTGATAATCCTCTGCAGCCCATGAGGAGGACTGTGGTGACACAGGCTGTCGCCCTGCAGCTCATGGAGGACCTCACACTGAGGCAGGTAGATGTGTCCTGAAGCCATCTGCAGCCCATGGAGACCCCACGCTGGAGCAAGTTTCCTGGCAAGATTTGTGGCCCAAAGGGGGCCCCATGCTGGAGCAGCTTGCTCATGAAAGACTGCACCCTGTGGACGGGACTCACTGCAGAAATTCATGAAGAACTGCAGCCCATAGGACAGACCAACATTGGAGCACTTTGTGAAGGACTGTCTCCTGCATGTGGGACCCCATGCTGGCGGAGAAGAGCACAAGCAACAGACACAATGTGTCATGAATTGACCATAAACCCTGTTTTCCATCCCCTCGTCTCCCCTGAGAGATAGAAATTAGTGAAGTTTACCCTGGGAAGATGGGAAGGCTGGCAGGATTGTGATTTTAGATTTATTCTTATTTCTTACCTTACTTATCTTTTCAATTGGTAAGAAATTAAATTATTTTCCCTGAGCTGAGTCTGTTCTGCCTGTAAACGTAAATGCTGAGTGAGCTCTCCCTGTCCTTATCTGAACCCACAATCTTTTTTGCTGTGTTTTCTCCACCTGTCCTGCTGAGGAGGGACATGATAGAGTGGTTTGTTGGGCACTTAGGAGCCAGCCAAGGTCAGCCCACCATATCCTAATTGCATGTTTTCTTGGCAAATTACATTTTCTTTTATTATTGTAGTAAACATTAAGTATATGTTATTCTCTTACTAAAATTGCTTTCTAGATTTTTCAAGACACCAAGTCTGGCCACTTACACTTAGGGAAACTGGAAGATGCTTTTTGTATAAATAGGAAATTAATAGGATCTTTGGAGTACTTTCTTCATGGACATATGCTTTTCTCTCTTATTAATATCTAATTAAAATTAATCAATTTTCAGAGAAAAAGGTATGTACAGCCTTTCATTTTAAAATCTAGTAGATGTTAGCCACTTTGGGTTAACCAATGGATGAGGTGCTATTTTAAAGGATTTAGGGATTTTATTTATTATTAAGTTAGCTACAGCTATTTGAGATAGCTATATCTTGCACTTCTGTATCTAGTGTTGGTATTAAGAACCCTTTTTATAATATTTAAATTTACTCAGAAACTAACTAAAGGAAGAAAAAAAATGAAATAATGAGACCAGAATTGTATCCCTTGGTACATTCCCTTGCTCATTGCACAATATTTGAGTACTTTGAGTAATTGGATTAAGCAATATGAATTCTCTTGCCTTTAATAAAGATGTTGGCACAAAACTTCCTGTTGTCTTTTTAATCCATTTAGCAATTCCCTACAGAATAGCACACTCACTGTGATAGGAATGGGAGATTCTTTTGAAAAACAGATAAGTAATTTATTCTCTTGTGCCATTACTTTATGTTTAAATATGCAAGATGATATAAAGTACAAAAAAAATCCCTTTTTTACATGTATTTTGAACTCAAGTCTGAACAAACAAGGTGTTTGCTATATGTTTTAATTGGAGAAAACACAGTTTATCTGGGAAGTAAAACAATTCCCAGGGCACAGGTCACAATTCTGCCCTCAGATATCATCCTATATGAAGAATTAGCTACCATAGGTCACTCAAGTTTGTTTTCTACCCATTGCTGATACCCTGTAAGTGGCTGTTTAACAGCTAATTAATTGAGCATGCTGTATTGAAGCTTAAAAATATATGGAATATTTAATAGAGCAACAGGTAAAATTAAGAAGCATCAGGTCAGAAAAGGTCTTGTGGGGGTGAAAAAAGGCCTCTAAATACTACACACACACTGAAGCCTACAGTTTAAAAATAATGCAAGATTTTACTGCATTTGTTTCCAAATGCTTTTAGGGATAACTTACCCTACCGTATTTTTATACGCTACTGTGCTAGGTTGGTCTTCACTGGCTGCCAGATATCCACTCAGTGACTTTCTCACTCCCTTTCTGCAGTAGGACAAGAGGGGAAAATAATGTGAAAAAAGTCAGCAATTGAGATAAAGATATGGAGTCAATTAATGCTTTTACCATTGAGGGAAAAACAGTCTAGACCTTATGGAAATTAATTAAATTTATTGATAATTAGATTTGGAAGGTGAAGGAACCTTACCCTGGACTTTTTTTTCCCAAGGCTTATCTTCACCCTTTCATTTCTTACTCTCTGCCACCTCATCCTCCCTGAGGGATGCAGGGTGGATAGAGAATGGGCATCGCATTCAGTTCATAACAATTCATCTCTTCTTCCCCATGCTGTTATCCTGTTCCAGTATGGAGCCCCTTCTTCAGCATAAACCTGCTGCAACATGGGCCCTTCACCAGCCGTGGTCCTTCAGTAATATCTACTCCAGCACAGATTCCTCATGGGAGTTATTTTTTTCAGGAGAGATCCACCTGCTCTGTGTACTGACTCCACAGCCCCAGTGTAGTCTTCACCATGGACTGCAGGGGACCCACTGCACTTGTGCCTGGAGCTCCTCCACCCCTCCTTCATGTATGACCGTGGGGTGCACAGGATCATTTCTTGTGTTTGTTGTTTTCCTCCCCTAGTCCTCTCTGCTTTCTGACATTTTGCCTTTTTAAAAACATATTACCAAAGAATCACCAGTAGCTTGGCTGAAGGGCTCAGCTGTGTTTGTCATGGCTCCCCTGTGCAGGCAGGTGGGACAAGCAACATCTGGGTACCTGCAGCCCCTGCCCTTGGCTCACACAGGAGGACTGCTCCAAACCCTCTTTTAGTTATATTTGAAATAACCTTCCTTTTTTTTCCACAGTGATTGCACGTAATCTCATATCTAATAATGAATTTAAAACAAATGATGAAATAATTGTTCATTAGGAATCTAAATTTTGTCTGGTGAATCTATATTAAGAAATGTTTATCCACAGCTGAACACTGGTCATCTGAGACATAAAATAGTTTGGGTTTGTGTTGGGGTGTTTCCCAGTTACTCAAAATAACTATTTGTCTCCATCTATTATCTGCACCAAGCTTTCACTATACGAATCTCACAAGAAAATGTTTGTGTTCGAGTGCTGCCCCTGACAGCTGAGTTACAATAGACACAGACACAAAGAGGTACAAAATTAAAACAAACAACAAACCATAAGATAAAAAAGAATTTTAAAAATCCTGCCATGAACAAACTAAGTTATTTTTCTTCATTACTCCTGTAAAAGTCTGAACACTTATTGGATAACAGTTATGCCATGATACTCTGACTAATACCATTCTGACAGGTTAAGTCACTCTCAGTTTATTTTTATGTTGGTACTAGTATGCAAAACAAGATTCTTCATTCTTTACTGAATTTATTCTTCCTGCATAAAATTTCAACTAGATTAATTTAATGTCTGCCCATGATAACATTGTCATGACACTGTTTTTCCAGATTGCTGCATTTAGATAATGGTGTAATCTAGAAGATTGCTATCTCTTTTACTGAAGTCAGTCCCAAAATTCTCACTCATGATTAATTTATACTTTTCTCTCCAAAGAATTTGCCCTTATGAGTAAGATCCATGATAACTGAAGATGTAACTCAGTTCTTGTGGGAGAAAAGACTCATATATTTTTCCAGGGAAGCTGAATCAGGCTTTTGCTATTATTATAAGCATGTATGGTCTTTACTGATATTGCAAAGACAACTCTTCACAAGTTGTCTGCCCACACCCCAAATTTTTTCTATAGTCATCTGGTCTGTACATATCTAGTAGAGAATCAAAATCTACTGAAAGGGAAAAATGATAAGAAGGATTTCAAAAATAATGAACATTATGCTTCATGTCTTTCTGAATCATATGTTTGGAGGGGACACAGCCAGGACAGATGACACCAAATGATCCTAGGGATATCCCAGACCATCTGCTGTCACACTTAAAATATAAAGGTAAAACTGGGGGTAGAAAAAGGAAGAGGGAGGACATTTACAGCTATGACATTTCTCTTCCTAGAGAAGAGGAGGCCCAGGAGTGATCTCATTCCTCTCTACACCTACCTGAAAGGAGCGTGCAGCCAGGTGGAGGTCAGCCTCTTCTCGCAGGAAACAAGCAATAGGACACAATCTTATGCTGCACCAGGGGAGGTTTAAGTTGGACATTAGGAAGAATTTTTTCACAGAAAGAGTAATTAGATATTGAAATGGACTTTCCAGACAGGTGGCGGAGTCACTGTACCTGGAGGTGTTTAAGGAAGGACTGGACTTGGCACAAAATGGCATGGTCTAGTGGACAGGGTGGTGTTGGGTTGTAGGTTGGACTTGATTCAGTGATTCTGAAGAATCACTTGATTGTGATTCCCAAGAAATCCTGCTTCCCTGGGGATATCTGGACCCCTGCTTGCCCATGGGAAGGGATGAATCAGACCCTTTGCTTCCACACACAGCTTTTGTTATACTGGTTAAACCAGTTTTACCTCTGCCCACAGATTCTTAAACTATTACCCCTCTGATTGTCTCTTGCATCCTACTCAGGTTTCCAGGTTTTTTACAATAAATACCTTATGTTTACCAGTTCAGTCAGACAATGTATTTACATGGTAGCTCCAGATTGAATTGCACAGTTTTAAACATGAACTTTGTCCCTCATCTAAAGAGATTAATTATTCTCATCAAGGACACCATTTGTGAGCAAGGATAGTTAAGCTATGCTTGGGAACAAAAGATAAATGTTTATTCTAACCATTTATTTCCTTGATATCCTGTTGTAAGGCTCAGCATACTTTATGATATTTCTTTTAACATGTTTGTTCCTTTCTAAAGATGTATTTGTTTACTAATTCTTCTATCTATAAACAGGCAGTTTCAATGTATAGATAGGAGGATTGAATTACATTAAATTGTAAAATATAGTGGTTTTACTCCTGGAATGAAAAAATACAATTGTTTCTCTTTAATAAGAAGTGAATAGATTTTTTTTTCTCTTTAGTAAGAAGTGAATAGTGATATTATTTCCTATAAATATTGCAATGCATCATCTCTTCCACTGATTGCTATTTTTTTCTTTTAAATTGCATTTCTCCCAATCACAAGATATTAACACATAACTGTTAATTAACCTGCAGAGGATTACACACCCTAGATTTTGTTTATAGCAACCTACATACAACATTTACAGACAGAACAGATAGTGAAACAACTTAAAAATATCAATATAATTCAGTTGTGAGTTTATTTTTAAAATCATAAGTTGTTCTTTGAAAGTATAAATATACGGCGAAAGTCTGTACCAGAGTTCTAAGGATTTGGTCATCTGTTTCTCATATTTTCAGTTTGTCTTTTCCTGTACCTTTATAACACATGAACATATTTAATTTAAATTTCACAAATAAAAGGTTTTTTGATGCCTGGCCAAATCCATTTTACTGGAAATATATTATTTTCTTAATAATATGTATGATTTAAATTATGAAAAAGACAAATTATCTAATAGCTTAGATGCACAGTAATTGCCCAGTCTCTGTACAGATCATATTTCATGCCTGAAAAGAGTAACTAGCAAGGCAGCTAGCAAGTGCTTTGTGTTGTGCTTCAGCTGAGGAGAATCCACTTACAGGTTAGTGCTGTCTTGGTTTAACTCCAGCTGGCAAGTAAGCACCACACAGCCACTTGCTCAGCCCACGCTCAGAGGAATGGGGGAAGAGAATTGAGAGCTCAAAAGTGAGAAATCCTATGGGTTAAGAAAAGGAATGTAAAATAATTAAAAAATAATAATAACAACAACAACAGTAGCAATAATATTGTCATGAAAAGGAAAATAGCAAAGAAAGAAAAATGTAACCCAAGAAAGATTCCCTGAAAGGAGGTCATAGCAAATTGGGGATTGGCCTCTTCTCCCAGAAAAGTAGTAATAGGGGAAGAGAAAAGGGCCTCAAGCTGCACCAGGGAAGGTTTAGGTTGGACATCAGAAAGAATTTCCTCACAGAAAGGGTTATCAAATGTTGGAATGAACTGCCCAGGGAAGTGGCAGTCACCATCCATGGAGGTGTTCAAGAAAAGGCTGGTTGTGGCACACAGTGCCATGGTTGGCAAGGTGGTGATTGGTCAAAGGTTGGACTCAATGATCTCAGCGGTGTTTTCCAGCCAAAATGATTCTATTGTTCTGTGATTCTAAGACAAGTGATGGAGATGAAAACAATTACTCACCACCAACAGATCAATGCCTAGACAGTCTCCAAACCTCCAAATCTGTATGTTGACCGTGATGCCATATGTTAGGGAATATTCCCTTGGTCAGTTGGGGTCAACAGTACTGACTGTGTCCTCTCCAAACATCTCATACACCCCCAACCTACACGCTATAGGATCAAGTGAGAAGCAGAAACAGTCTTTACTCTGTGCACTGCTCAGCAATAATGAAAATGTTTCTGAATTACCAACATTGTCTCCAGGCCAATCCAGAACCTAGCCCAATACTCTAACATGAGGATATTTAACTCTATCCCAGAAAAAAACAGCTCAGGGACTCATCAAAAATCTTTTTTGTTGGTATGTATACATGCTGACTGTGATCAGAAGACTTCTTTATCTTGCTCCTGATCACTTGAGTTTCTTTAATCCATTACTATAAAGGTTTTTATACATTCTTTTCTGGCTTTTCATTTTTGCAATCTATTTTTCTTGAAGATCTGTCCAAAAGCATATATAGTGCTTCTGCTACAGCTCAACAGTTTTCAAGGGCAGAATCCCTGCTGTTCTTATCTCATTGCAATCCTTCACTGTTTAGATAGCCAAAAATTACATAAAATCATTTCACTGCAGGACACGCAGAGCAATCACATTTGTTCATCGTAAACACACAAGACATAAGTAAAGTCTAACTCGGTAAAGGTCCAAATGCATTTGGATTTGATAGTGGCCAAAAGTGCATATCTAGACAAGGATTTAAGAATAGAGCAACTGCATATGCAAATTCTCCTGAAAACTCCCCCAGCTTTTGATCTGTTTCAGTTGAAGCTTTCTTGTCTGAGACTCAATTTCTATGTGTTTAGTAACCCTCAAAAAGTTGCTCAGCTTTTCCTCATTTAAAGCCAGTTCTATTAGCACTGAGGTCCACAGCTCAGTCACCTGACATCTCACCTCTTCTGACTTTTTGTGAGTGCACCTTTCAATTACCTTTCATGCTTCTTTTATCCACTGCCAATACTGGAAAAGAGAAAAAATAATCATTGCCCACCCAATCTCCCCAGGACATATGTTTTTGGTAGACCTCTCGTACAGTCCTTCTCATTTATCCATTTGTTTTTACAGAGTGAGGTTTACTTTCTGATGTCCAATAGAGAAGTCTTGCTGCCTTTGACTGACAACTTTTCCATTACAAAATATCACTTATGACATGTGACTACAGACAGGATTAACATAGAAAAATTGATGTTTTCTCCAATATTAACAAAGGAATGAAAAAAATTACTACTTTTTAAAAACTACAGTTATATACCAAAATGGTGTTTGCAAAGCTAGCTATCTTAACTCCAATAGTTCACTCATAGTAATAATGGCAAGCTTGGATCCAGGACTTGCTGTCTTAGTTTAAGATTGCTTTTTTCCTTCATGTACTTCACTTGGTGTTGCGGTGTGCATTTTGGGCTTCCAAAGTTCTGTATGCTTTTGTTACCTGATTTATAATGGTTTGTTCCCACACCCCCATCCCCAAACCCCCTGTGGTGTTTCCCTGGTGATARGTCTTGTCAATCACAACTGCCACCCCGCCCTAAAGCCTGAAAGGTTCTAGTGAGGCTTCAGGAGGAGTTAGGAAATTTGCAAGTTCCCCACTCCCCTTTCTATTCATATATTGTTCTGTCAGATGTCCCCTGTTCTTGGTCACTCCCTCCCCACACTAGATTGGCTCCAGGTATTTCCCTGCTCGGTGTACGCCCCCTGTACTAAAGGTGAGAACAGAGGGCCAGCTCTCACTCTGGATGTGGGCAGCCCTCTGGGTGGAATAAAGCTTAGTGAAACCCCCGTGAGAGTCCTCCTTTTCTTCCGTGCCATCCATGTTCCTGCTTGAGGTTCAGACCCACTGAAAAGGTACAGAGCTGTACCCCTTATATGCGGACCAGCGAGAGAGCTACCCCGTTAGCAGCACCGGACACCTGCATACCTTGGAATTCATCCCCATTAAGTTTTGCATACTATTTAATTTTTTGATTGGTGTGAGACAATTTTGCATTTCTTTAAGGTCAGTCCAATCTTTTTTGCCTTGATAGATAAGGCTTCAAAACCTATTCCAATGACACTCTTTTCAAAAGCAAATTACCAGTCTGGAGGTCTGTCCTGTATTCTATGTCCTTGTGTTGAATTTATTTTCATTTTGTTTTATTGAAGATAATCTTGTAAAAAGCTTGAAGCTGATTTTAATGATGCCAATACAGTATCTGAAAGTCAAAGTAAAATAGTTACATGTTTTTAAAATACCACAGCATATGGAATAAAATAATATGCAAAAGTCTGTAGAATTAAACCCACTGACATATCCTGACTCACTATTTTACCTTGTAACAATATTGGCTTCTTCTTTAAATCTTTGAAATTATTTTCTAAGTCTGGCTTGTTATTTATGTCTTTTTTTGTTCTTTTTCCAAAGTACTGAGGAACATTTTCTTTGATATTGTCTTGATTAAAGATCCTTGTAAAGCCTTCATAATGGTGACCTAATGAAATTTATTTCATCATTGGTAATTCAGAGTAATTTTGCACATTGGTCATAGAATCACAGAATTATAGAATCTTTAAGTTTGGAAAAGACTTCTAAGATCTTAAAGTCCAACATCAACCTAGCACCACTAAGCCATGTCCTCATGTGTCATATTTGTCATATTTGTCACATTTGAACACTTCCTGGGGTAATGACTACCACTTTCCGGGGCACCCTGTTACAATACTTTACAACCCTGTTTATGAAAAAATGTTTCTTTTTATTTAATTTCAGGTGGGTTAAGCAGGACCTGTGTTTCATAAATGTAATCTGTCTTGGCCTGATCCACTGGTGTTCTGCATGTGCCATGTGATGGCATTCAAGATGACCAGCTCCATAACCTTCCCAACAGCCAGATCAGGCTGATAGGCCTGTAGTTCCCTGGATTCTCCTTAGGACCCTTCTGTAGATGGATCTTATGTTGGGGGTGAGATCAAATGTAAAGAAAATTTTAAATGTAAAAAATAAAGATGTCAGCGATGAGCAAAAAGATGCAGTGATGCAGTGATATAGTTTTGAGCTATCCAAGGGTTGTTTTTTCTCTCCCTTTTTCCCATGTGAGCTCCCCTCTATTTTAATTTCATTACAGATAAACCACTGCCTTCTGATTGGTCCCTAGGGCCTCTGCTGATTTTGTAACACACAAAGGGTCTCAAGTATTCCATGCCTGTGATTGTTTTCAAATACAGTAAGTCACACACACATATGGTGTATTTTCCACCAAAATAGTTTTTCCACAGCACCTTCAATCACACGCACAGATTAGCAGAGCCTCTAGAGTCAATATTCTCTTCTTCTAATCTTGGTTAAGATGCCAGGTGTTTAGTACTATTCCCACAACCTTATATTTGCTAACTCCAGTCAACTGGTACCTCTCCAGGTAAACCAGAGCTGCTGGTAAACAGGTTGGGCAGAAAAATTCCTATTTGTGCTAGAAGTGACTGGCCTCAAACTTCCATCTTCGGAGTTTTTGTTTCCTTGGAGAGTAAGGGTAGACACTGTCTGCTTCTTCACCTACTTATGTATAGACCTGTCCTTACATTCAGCAGAGTTAGAACAATTATGTAGGGAATTGTCAAGGAGAAGGGATCCTCACTCTATCTGTTTAATATCTGCATCATATAGGAATCAGGCTGTGCTAAATTTCTACCTGCGTGTCTTTTTTTATCTTCTTCAGTACGTTTCTTATTTTATTGTGTGACCAGTAGCAGTATCAGAAGGGAAGAGGAGACCAGCAGACATTTTCATAAAATGCAGTCATGTCAGAGGTTACAAAAATACTAATACTTACCATCAAGTATTTACAGTTAATCAATAAATTATATAATAGCTGCTCATTCTTCCAGTAAAATAGCTCCTCTTTTCTCTGCATAAATTACTATACTGTACTCTTTTCTCAAGGTTTTGCATCATTCCAGATTAGCAAGGCACAAAGCAGTTTCATTTATTGCTCTATGTATCTTGACAGAATTCACAAATTATTTTAAAAAGTGAAACTTGACTTGGTGTCTATCTTGAAAAACATTAGTATCCTTAATCTCTTTTCCTCCATTCTGGAAGATGAATATATATAAGGGTGGATTTTTTAAAATTCAACAGCAATGCATATTCTTTTTTACAGCATCTGTTTACATCACCTTGAATAACAAGCTGCTCTACAATGTGTTTTTTCGCATCCTTCCTTGTCTCTTGCTCGGTAAAATTCTAAATGATCACAAGATTTCAAAATGTGTAACAGAGGGGAAGGAGCCTTCATACTAAATGTGATAGCTCAGGTCACTGCATTTGATACACTTTAACACGTGACCGGAGTGTTATGAACCACTTATAAATGTATCAATCTCTGAGGGTCCAGCCCTTGCAGATTGGGTTTAAAATAATTTTAATGAGACTGCTCTTCAGAGGTGTTTTGTAAAGCAAAAGGCTTAATAAATGAAAAATAACAAGCGCTACAGAAAACAAAACAAAACAAAAAAAACCATGCACAGGTTTCTGAGAGAACTTCTGACACCCTGCTAGAAACACTCTAAAAAGCCTCTTAGTTCCTTTGTGCTCCTTCCTAAATACTGAATGTTTCAGGAGGGATAGTTTGGCTTGCTGCCAAGAGGGAGAGGTACAGTATTTGAAGAACAGTGACAAGATCCAACAGGCTCTTCTCTCTTGGCCTTTAGCCAATCATTGTCAGAAGGGGATGGAAAGTTCCAGGTAAACTTCCTGAAATGTCTAGAGGTAAATTGAAACCTTTTTCCTTATACAGGAACACTGGCTGGGGGTGTGGGGTATATGCCAACGTGCATTCTTGTGTTATTACTAGAAGGTCAACATGTATGGCCATCTGTATCCCACAGACCAACCCACATGTTGTCTGTGAACGGGTCAAGAATAAACTTTGTGCATTTCACTCATCTGCAGCATTGTGATTTTGATGCTGAAATCACTTACCAAACCATTGGTTTGAGAAAGAGAATGCCTAACAAGTCAGGCTTAAATAATCTTTCTAGATAAGAAAGAGCGCTCAATACAGGCAGGAGTAGAGAGGCAGCAGAGCATTACAGAAGAGATCATCAATCAGTTCAGACTTCTACAAGGTGATGTTTCTGTCAAAAGAGTGCAAATACATGCAGGCACCACCATTTGTTATTGTTGATGTGCCTTCAGAGACACACCATTAAACTGTACCCAGAGAGCTCTAGATTTAAAGAAAATCAAAGGCCAAATTTGTAACCAAACACCATAACTTGCTGGTTGGTCAGCAAACGGAGTTCTGACACTAGAAAATGGCAACAGGTATCAACTTGGGCTGCCAGGGCTGTGCTTAGCCTGTGGCAGAGCTTCCCTGCTTGCTCTGACAGCAAACTGGTGGCCACAGGACCATTGTCTGGCCTGAGCTGAACCTCTGTGATGGCCACAGACAAACAAGGTCAGATAAATTTGGCAGTCACCATAGGACAGGCAGTCACCATAGGACAGACAGTCACCTATGATGTCCCCTGGACCTGGGCGAGGTGGCACCAGCAGCAGGGCTGGGAGCCAGTAAGAAGGAAGCAAGGCATGGTAACATGGGACACTAAAATAGCCAAAAACTGAGGAGCAGCCATTAACTTTGTACACTTCCCAACAAGAATCCTGGGAAGATCCTGCCCACTCCAGCTATTTTCTGTGCTTCTTTTTGTCCACAAGGTAGTGTTGGGACTAACAGAATGTTCAGTTTGAACAACTTTACCTGTGTCACTTGCAACAAGCTTGGTTTCTTCCACAAAATTTTTAAGATCGAACATGTTTCTACCTTTCTCAAGTAATTTCCTTATTGAAATCTTCCAGTTTGTGTCTTGGGGATGGGATATAGCAAATTTCACTGAGGTTATTCTTTAATTTACAACTTAGTTGCCTGATGTTAGATTTTTAAAATCAAGTGTGTTCTCCTAAGGAAAAACATTTTTTTTCCCCAAGGTAGCAAGTATATAAGTCACGGTGCTGATGTATGTGAAATGGAAGGCAGAAGAGAATATGTTTTCAACACAAACCTGATATAAAGTTGATGTAATAAAAAAGGAATAGTATTTATATTTTCATTTGGAGACTCAGAATCTGGGGGATGGTGTGCATATCAATGACCATTGAACTTCTTGATTTACAAGACATGCAATTAAGCATTAGGGACTTCATTCGCTTACCTGATTGGAAACATTTATCCTGCTGGGAGATGACGCAGGTATCCTGTTTAATCTCTGAAATTGTCTGAATTTCCCATATTTGAGTCCCATGCAACTGTTTCAGATATTTAGGGGAACCCAAATAGCATGGAAATCTTCCTTTAGACAATTGAATGGATCCCTGAATGAATCATCAACTGTGACAAATCTTGCTGAAGTTTGATCTATTGGGGTTTTACAATTTACTCTTCACTTTTTACTTCAGGCAGATGGCTAGGACACAGAATCGAAAGAGTTGGAAAAGACCTCCAAGATCATCAAGTACAATCTTTGATTTAATGCCACCATGCCCATTATCAGTTTGGCCATTTCACCTTTGCTATTTAGCTCCTTTCCAACACAACTGGAGATCTTTTGACTTCCAAGATCATCTGAGAGCCAGAGGTTTTCTTTTGCCAATGGAATAAATCACAATATCCTCATTACCTCTCCTCTTCACATAACTGACAATGTCCCCTCCAAGACAAACACAGCCACCTTATTCCCTATATCTGCTCATGGCATGAATAAAATAGTTGTGATCTGCCAAAGAGGCAACACAAAAATAGGGAAGGAAAGAGGGAAGAGACCACATCCCTATTCCTACTTCTATAATCCATGAGGAAAGCAAGTAGAAAGGGAGTCATTACCTTTCCTTATCTAATATAATTATTTTTCTTCATTCATTTAATTCTGCATTTTCTGTTCCTTTCAAAATTGTGGCCTGGAAAGAGGATATTCTTGGTTTCGTCAGCTGAAAAAATGTTTTCTGCAGGAAGTGGTAATATTTGGTGCTGGCAACATTGAGCATTCAGCAACCTAAGCACTACAGTACTACTCATGTAAATAAGCATAGTGGAAGATACTAAACTTGTGATTATATGGAAATATATAAATCAACATATCTTAATTTAATATTATTTATAGGAAAAATGTGAACTGATTTTGTAGCAGGGGATATAGCATTAAAATTTGCAGTTATATTTTAATATTGCTTTAAAAATTGGCTAATGATGGGACTTTTTCAGAATAAGAGAGATACAACAATCAAGACATATCATTGGTCTGGGATTTTATATCAGCACGTGTGTACATACAGTGCAGTGATAAACAACTAAGAAAACCACAGTGTTTTCCACAACAATCCATTATATTCAATATTACCTCTTCCAGATTATTAAACTGGTTGTTCCTAATGTATAGATGTTCTGAAACTACTGCATGAAATGAGACTTTTCTTTTTATCTTTTTAATTTTATTTTTTTTAAGGAAAATGGGGTTCTCCAGAAAACTAGTATAACATTGATTAGTTGCTCTGGAGACTGTGATCCTGTAATTATCTTCAGACAGGTGAAAGAGCTTCTGTGCATTCCCTGTGGTAGCAGGAGGCGGCATTGGAACAGCAGGACATCGTGCAAGGCCAGGAAGATAAATCACTGGAAAAGCTGGATGCCTAGCTAAAGGCATGGTAACTAAAAGAGCAGGTTAAATATCATTAGTTCATTAGCAAGTGAACTTTGGATATGTGGGATGCATACAAATACCTGATGTTTCATAGGCTTCACTTTCTGAGTAATTTTTTATTTTGTTAAACAAGTAAGAAAAAGAAAATTAGTGAAGATTTGCAAGAAGTTCTACCAACACCTTGGTTTTAATGCACTATATTTTCTATATTATTTTATGTCTATAGACATTATTAACCTGATTAACATGGTTTTATCAATGCACAAATATATTACTCTACACTATGGGTACTAATTTTCTATAAAGATGGCTTCCTTTGGTATTCCATTGTTTTGTAAGCAAGGAAAGAGGAAAAACAAGAAAGAAAACATTTCAGGGGTTTTGATGACAGTATTAAAGTTTAAGAGATTTTATATTTAGAGGTGAAATCTCATGTAGAATTCCTTCTAGTGCATCTTACTCTTTTTAATATAGTACTTATTTCTATTTACTGGCTTTCACTGAAGTAAGTTGTTCTCTGAAGTCAGTAATTATCTAAGACTAGCAGAACTTGCCTAAAACTAAGAACCTTATGCCATTTGTGTTTGATTTTCAGAATAGTAACAAAATTACAATTATAAGTTTTCTTTGAATGTGAGCACTGGGATTTAAAAATATCTCACAAAATATCTTCTTTGTGTTTTAATAGTGTTTTTATATAATCTAGGAAATGTTATTTTAATTCAATTTTCCTGTCTCTTACCTTGGGCTACATACATTCTTCAATGGATGTTAGATTGGATGTAGCAAAGAGACATTTTATTGCCTCCAGATTACTTTATACATCTTCCAGAATAAGTGAGAGGCAGGCAAAGCTGAGGCCAGTTATTTAAAGAATATATACATCACATTTACTAATTCTCTACAATATGCTTAATTTAAAACCCAGCCAAACCAAGGAAAACCTCCATACTTTTACGTTCTGCTTATTTTAGCTGTACACAGCCTATACTTTTTCTACAAAAGACAGAGCAGCAAACTTGGGGTTATAAGGTGTGATCTACAAAAATGTAAATATTACAGATGATTGCTTTATATTTATTTACACTGGTAACAGCTACCACTACTTCCTAAAAAGCTTTCTATTTTCTGAAATGAATTTGTTTATTGTTCATAAACTCCTTCTATTTTCATCATTGAAACAATATGACTGTTTTATACAGGGGCTTCATAAGACCTCCCAGAGCTTTATGATTTTCCAGCTATGCCTAATGTTTAAAAAGCCTATAAAAGTTATGTTTAAAGAGATAAACCATTCCAGAGGATACAAAATGATGCAGCCAATTGTCCTTATCATGCAGAATACTATGTTGGATAATTTGTTTAGGGTTATTCAATTTAGTCACAGTACTGGCTATTCTAAATTTCTTTTCAGAACATAGAACAAAGTAAAATTTAAACACACTGTTTCCTTGAGGGACTTGGAATGTTGATCACAGTTTGACCTTCTTTATGACTAAATTTGCCTTTATTTCATAGAACTTAAAAAGCCTTTAAATAGGTGAATTCAGCTTCTCAAGAAACTATTGCTTCTTGTACAGTTGCTTGAGTAAAACATTTGAAACAGATACATAGTCTTTCAGTCTTAAAAAAAAAAATATTTGTTGAACACAGAGATGTTGAACTTCTCCAAGCAAGAAAGCCAAGTAAGATTCATCAGAAGGGTGAACAACACATCCCGTAGATGC
Source organism: Mixornis gularis (assembly GCA_003546035.1). Classification (NCBI taxonomy): domain Eukaryota; kingdom Metazoa; phylum Chordata; class Aves; order Passeriformes; family Timaliidae; genus Mixornis; species Mixornis gularis. The sequence continues at coordinate 38,519 of QVAJ01000422.1, read as the reverse complement.
CAAGTATGTGATTTAGGAATTAACCCTCTCAGATTTCCTGGAGGGTATTCAGGCAGTGCATCAAATTCCTAGAAGATTGTCAGGAAAATGGATGGTAATAGCAGATAGATCATTCAATTTATATTCGGCAATGGAGTGTCTGTCTTTAGAGCTGTTGTTCTTTGTGATGCTGCTGGTTGTGTTTGAGATAAAATGTTGATGAATGTTTTACCTGGCTTTAGAAATGCCCTGAAGAAACTTCCTATGTGGGTTTTCAACATACTTATTTTGGTTTTCACATAAATACCCACACATTTCCTAAAAGTATTGATAGGATCCCACACTTAAGAGTGGTCCTTTACAATACCATTTTGATTCAGCAAAGTCATCTAATTTTGCACAACTTTGCAGAAACCAGTCTGCATAAAAATCTATGCATAAACTGGGAAAAAAAGTAGATAAGAACAAAATGATAAAGTAGGCCCAGTAAAGATGAGGTCCATCAGAATTTTGAAATTATTAACTTTGTAAAACAGTCTCTAAGGTAAACAAATTAAATGAAGAAGTAGGGGGATGGAAATGTCTAAGCATGAGGCAATAATGCAAAAATAAATACAAAGATGACTCTTGTAATTGCTGATCAGACCTGCATGATAGCCAAAGCCAGTAGAAGTATTCACTTATAATTAATTGGATTAAATACTATTATTAATAGTAGCCATAACAGAAATAGTGCAGAAATACACACAGTCATAAACACGTGACCTTTTTAAAATAATGAGGGTAGTGGACATAATCTTAAATCACTATGTGCATATTGATTAAAGCATTTCACAGAATAGTTTGGAAATTTTCCCATACAAAACCCCCCCACATACAAATCTAAGTTACCTGTAAGCACTGGGAATTGCTGTGAAGATAATTTGTTACCCAAATTAGCTTCCCTGAGAACATGAGCCAGGAACAGAACCAATTTATTTTAACATAAGGAATTCAAATAAATGGCAGCAATTAAGCATGGCATTCCACCTTTCACTCCCATAGTCAATCTGGGTAGGCAAAGGTGAATCTTTAGGTAAAGCCTGTGCATTGTATTTTGATAAGATCTGTGAAAAGCTTTGGAATTAGAACATTTAGCTTTTGTATTTTGTATACACACCTTGTCTCTTTTATATGTATCACAGAACCAAAGACTTTTCTTGTCTTTTAATTTCAACTTTCTTCTCTCAGCTTTTTACTTTCAATATTTTTTTTCCTGAAATTTCTTCTTTTGGAAGTAACAGTCTCTGAGAGACTGGAATTTCTGTGAAACTCCGTAAGTGTTTAGACAAAAATCTTATTATATAAAATGTATTTGTTTTATAAGTATACCTACATGTTTCATATTTGTGCACATTATGATCATCATAAGAAAATATCTTAGTGTTTAGCAAAGTATACAAAAGTACAAGAAAAAAAAATGTTCTAAATGCACTTCACAGAAATACTACTCAATGTGCAGACAAAAGAAATGTTGATGTCATTTAACTAATATTTTAAAAAAGAAAGAAAACATGATCTTCAAGAGAAGTTTGAGGCTGGAAATTCCAAGGCAGTGGGAGAGCTGTTTTGGCGGGACATGAGACCTTGTGTTTGGAGAGGGAAAGGGAGTTCTTCCTTTTTCCTTTTTTTTCCTGAGAGAGGCCAGAGGGGATATAGAAGTCAGGAATCCCAGTGCTCATTGATCCTTTTTGACCTAACAATGTTTTCTATTCTTAATAGGAATGAAGTTTCCAGTTTTTCCAACATAGATTACATGAGATGCTACAAGTCAGATCAGATGGTGTTCTCAGTTACATTTCACAGCTGCATAGCATCATGGAGTATCCTGGGTTAAAAGGGACCCATCAGGATGATTAAATCCAGCTCCCAGCCCTGCAGAGCACCATCCCCAAGAGACACACCATGTGCCTGAGAGCTCTGTCAAACTTGGTGCTGTGACCATTCCCTTGGAGAGCTGTTCCAGTGCCCCACCACCCTCTGACTGAAGAACCTTCCCCTGATGTCCCACCCCAACCTCCCCTGACTCAGCTCCGTGCCATTGCCCCAACTCCTGTCACTGGTCACAAGAGTGAAGACATTTGTGACACTCTGTGCTCAGTTTGGAAAGCAAATTAAGAACTGAAGGATTGCATTGCAAATGGAAGGTTTGCCTTTAGCCTTTTTCTCATCTGGGTTGGCAGATATAGTGTTTTTCTTCCTGGAAATAATCAGTGCTCAGTAACAAGTTCGACTTGAGTTTTTCAGGTACCTAACAAATGATTTTCTCTACAGGGTCTGTTTTCCTCATCCATTAATCAACTATTTTCTCCAAATATGTGGGAAAATTATATCTGTGGCATCAGTACTCTTCTAAGAACTTGAACTAGATTTGAAATTTCCAGTGATTAAAAAATCAGAAATGAAAATTGAATGTGAAGTTCCTCAGACAACATATACATACAAACACACCCCATACAGGCATATCCTGAATTGAAGGTGATTTTTTGCTAATTAATGTATTCAGTTTGCATATATACTGAATTCATTAATTAGCAAAAAATCACCTTATCTAACATAGTAGCCATTGGAAAAAATCAATATGATCCAGTTTAATCCATAATTAGTTAATTAGATCATATCAGATTAGTTAGATTAGATCATGTGAACATAAAGAAAAAGGAAACATTGCATAATTTTTATTTCTCCATCCACATTAAGTCTGTCAACATGAATTTATCAAATGTTTATGAATTCTGTGATTTGTCCAATTTTTTAAATTATGTCTTAATTCATAAACTTAATTTTTAATCTTTAAATGTAGCTCTTACTTCTTAAAATAACTGTCAGAAGAATTCCATTCCAGACACCAAGAAACATGTTCAGTTTTATGAACATGAATTTACTTTAAAAGATAGAGGAGGTGAATAAAGTAACCCAACAACCTTCAAGACCTTTTATATCATATTGCTGAATTACAATGAATTGTTTGTAGAGCCTGAGAGAGTTACAGACTGAATAGTGAAAAAGGTATAAAACTTGATTATATTCCTAATTAATTCAGGCTTCACCTTGAAGGGTATTGTTTTACAACAGAAAATACTTCTTATGGTTAGATTATTCAAGACATCCTTAATTGAATATAGACAAAAGAATTAATAGTTCATATAATATATTCCCCTGCCATTTATTTGAACTACAGCTCAACCTAAAAGTCTTGTTAGGATTTTAAAAGCAAATAAACAGTAGGTGACAGTGCAGTACAACTTTTTTTTTTTTTTTTTTTAAGGAAATATCTCAGAGAGTGTTTCTGTTTGTTTTATGAAAAAAACCCAAAATGTTTTTGATACTTATTGTTACAAATTTTTTTTAAAAAAGGACTGTAGGTAAAATAGGTGCATTTTTTTACTCACAAAAGAGATTGTATGCAGAGTTATACAAAACTTTTCTCTCCTGTGTGCTTAAAATTCAAATCTATAAAATGCATTTAAATGTGAACTCCCTGAAACAAATGTTGTTCCCTTAGGCATTGTAAAGACTTTATGGCTCTAAGCTCCTCTTTAAATAACATCAACTGTAGATCAAAAGTCACCTGATACCCGCAGCACCAGAGTCATTGATGTGGTCTTGATATTGGGAAGGGAAAAGTGCTTTGAAAGGACAAGTAAACACATCACATGGCAGAAAAGGGAGTGACTAATATCAGTGAAGATTCACAGGTGTAGGGATGCATTTCCCACACTCAGCAAGTATTTTCCATGTAGGGAAAAGTTTAATATTCACCTCTTAATGTTAAGGACCCAGAAACTTCAATACCCTCCCAATAAGGATTGGCTCAGAGCCAAAAGAGAAGCATCTATTGTACTTTGTCACCGTTCTTCGAACCCTGTGTCTCTCTCTATTGGCTGCAAGCCAAATTGTCCCTCCTAGAACATTCAGTATTTAGGAAGAAGCACTGAGGAAGTAAAATGCTTTTTGGAGTGTTTTTAGCAGGGCGTCAGAGGTATCTCGGACCCCTGTGCATGGCTTTTCTTTTGTTTTCTGTAACATTTGTTATTTTGTTATTTTTTCTTATTAAATCTTTTGATTTACAACACACCTCTGAAGAGCAGTCTCGCTAATTAATTTTAGCCACTTCTCTGCAAAGGCTGGATCCTCAGAGATTGATGCATTAGCACGTAGTTTATAAGACTCTGGCCACGTGCTAACCTGTATCACAAAGGTATTTAAGGAGACACAGAGAATCTCAAAACCCTCAATGTTCAAAATTTCCTAGAATTCAGAATAAAAAGAACAAAATCATATTTTTCCTCCTGTATGAGAAATGAATGAAGACAATTTAAAATAGTTTTAATAACATTTCAAAATAGTATTCTTCTGTTTGTCGCTAGTTATTTAATAAAGACCCATATTTAGCATGTCTGCTTTAGTATAGGCACTGCTTGTTTATTTATTTGTTTTAAGGGGGAAAAGCACTCTAAAAAGATCTCTTTTGAAAAGCAAACCAAACTTATTCTCCTAGATAATGAAATGTTATGCCAGTCTGAAAGAACTTAAATCATTGTAGCTGTGATACTGAATTAGTATGGTACTAGTTATGTTAGGTAACTGACTCCGAAGCAGATTGTAGAGAACACCAGTGTTAGATGAAGAAAGTATTTAAAAGGAGAAATAAAAAAATACATAATCTAAAGAGATGTTGAATGACTGCAAAATGTGGTGCTGCTAATAATGAGAATATCAGTGCATGTTTAGTGTACAGATAAACAATTAAAATTGCATTCAGAATGCATGATAGAGTAGAATCAGCAATAGAAGAATATGTCATACAACATACAAATGACTTACTGTGGTGTCACAGCTGGTTTTGTCAGCAGCTGCTGAGACCTATGATGCCAAGCTACCACACTGCCCTGACAGCCAAGGAAGCAGAATGTCTCCAGGGTCAGGTCCAGCTTCTGCCCAGGCAAGGGAGGGTCTGACCTGGGGGAGTCATGCAGGGAGCAAACCATGGCCCAGTGTGAGAGACTGGAACGGCCAGGTTAATGACTCAAGCAATCAGCCATTTACAGAAGCAGCAGCTGCTTTGCTGAGGCCAGGTTTGCACACACACATCCAAACTAAGGGGAGGAAGAGAGTTTTCGAGTGTGTGGTAGCAAAACCTCGGATCTGTGTCAGAAGAGGCCAGATGAAAACCTCCATCACTGAGGATGGGCTCATCAAACACTTGATTAGCAAAGGGCTGGGTTGTGAGCCAGGTAAGGCTGATAAGAAGCAGATTCCTGAGGTGGGATAATGCTTGTTATTGTTATAAATATATATTATATTATTGGCTTTTTACAAATATTGAAATGAATACTGTATGTGTTATATTAGAAAGTTATGCTGTATTAATATAGTATGCTTAACCTGTCTGTTTGGCCAGGATAACATCCAGTGAACATGTAAAAAAGACCCTGCTATTGATATACCAACTATCAGCATCTACCATCTGAAGAAAGTATGGACCAAGGTCCAAGGTGGAGGTGATAATGAAGACACAGCCAAGAAACACACATGCTCTTAAAAGGCGGACCCAAGGAGGGACCACGCTAAACAGTTCCTGGAATATGGAAACTAGTCTATGGAAAAATATGAATATTCAACAGAGTTATGCAATAGAAAGGGTATTTAAAGAAGGCCTCTGAAATAGCAGGTTGTGGATTTGGCTGAATGCCAAGTCATCCGGCCAACCATATTTCCTTTTGCTTAATCTGTTTTCTAATTGTCTTATTTTTTATTATTAAACCTATTTCTTAAAATTTACCAGGAAAGTGAACTCCTATTTTCACATTATCATGCTATTATCCTTCTTTGCACAACTGGCTCAGGTGTAATACCTACCCCACACACCTCTCTGGAAAGGTGTCCAGGCATTCACATTCACACGTAGGCCTGGAGGGTATTCATCTCTTCAGGTGGGACATAACTCACTCAGCTATGCTGGCTGGTGTGAGAGGCATCTGTCATGTCTTAGCAGGTGTCATAAACCATCAAGGACCCCTGAAGTACCCCCAGACTCATTTTTGGGGCCATCCACCAGAGGACCGCCCGTGGTCCAGTGCTACATCAGGTATTGTAAACCCCCTCTGCCCCAAAGCTGCTCCCAGCTGAACACATTGAACATTATGCTGTATGAGCTTCTCCCACCTCTGTCGGATCAGGAATGAGACCAACATTTTCAATGCTAGACACAGAAACTGTAACAACCAAGTCTCATTGGTGGATCCATGGATGGTGATGTCCTTCCCCTCTGCTATCTATTCTTAACCTCTCTTTCTCTTTCTGTCTTTTCCTTATTTGTTTTTTTAAGAGATGTCTTTATACTTTTATATTTTTTTTATTTCTATAGACAATAACAAAAATGGCTACACACCTTTTCTTTGCAACCAAATTTTTCTAAAATAAAGCTGCCATAGATATATATAAACATCAGATATTTAGTGTCATTTTGCACTAACCTGCTCCAAGGGATCTATTAACAAGAACCTGAATTACCCTGCCTTCAGAGGTGGATTATAACAGTCAGACACAAGTAGCTCATCACTGAGCAGCTGCATCTTTGGATTTTGGTGGGGTCTGGCAGTATTGGAGTGAAAAGCAAAAGAAGACAATAAAGAGTAATCAATGCAACTGATTTTGTTGACTATAAACACAATTTTCTCTGTCCTTTCTTTTGATCTCTGTTGTAAATATTAGCTGATGGTACCATTCTTACCGTTAACCCTACTTTTGAATGTTAAGAGATCTTATCAGGTGAGGTGTGTCAAATAGGTTCTGCTTAAAGCTTTTGTACTTTGTCCTGTTTGGCAGTTGTTTTAGATGTGGCTCCAAAGCTGCAGATCACATCATATTTGGCACACAGTCTTATGTTTTGCAGGTCCTAGCTGAACTTTTTTTGAAGCAGTTAGGGTTCACCTCCCCAGATGACCACCAGAGACCCCCAAAGAGAAGCACACAGGTACAATGACAAGTACTGAATAAGTTTACACAAGCTAGGTGACTGGGTAGGTGATAACTCTGGATTTGGTGGGTTTATGTGAATTTTAGTGTAGAAATCCTTTTGCTTTTTACTCTCTGAGCTGTTTGATTTGTGGAAAACTTTCACCTTGCACCCTGCACAGTTTAAACAACGTCTCCTTATTAAAACTGACTCTTTCCTGTGTTTAAAGAGATCCTAAAATTTGGCAACAATTTGATTAGGGATGTGCAAAGAAAGGAGAATTTAATTTGCAAGTCCTTAACTTTAAAAGATTACATATTTAAATCAGGAGGTGTTACAAAATTTCTTGTTGATTTTCCCCAGCTTTTCTACAGTCATAATAATTTATTATTATAGATAATTTCTACTTCTGTATTACTGGAAATAATGATGTATCTGCTAGCTGGGTTACTATATTGCAGTGCAACTCTATACCAGAACAAACATATACCTGATCTGTATCTATGATTTTAAAGCTAAACTCTCATTTATCAGTTAATATGAAACCAGAACACTGTCATACATCAGTAATATATTTATCATATTTATGGTAAGAAAAATGATGTTAGAATGTAAAAGCTTTATCATTCAGTTACTGATTTAAATTAGCCTGAAACAGTGCTTTAGAGTCCATTACTCTTCCACTGCCTAGTCTCAGACTACATCATCAGTACATCAGCTGATATTGTTCAGTGGCAGTAAAAAAAAAAAAAAATCAAGCTTTCAGTGGCTGTGACTGAACTACCTTCTCATGTGTAGTCATTTGTTAACAGAGGTCTGTTAAAAGAACAGCTTGCAAAATTCTAAGCTGTTCTTTTTCATTTTATGAAATGAAACCACAATTTTAAATTCACCTACCTGTAAATCCCCTGAGCCACAACTTTAAATTAAGGTTAGAATTAATGTAAGTTTGTTTTCTTTCAGCTTAAAATACAGAAAGTACTCATATTGTTACAGAAAGTACATGATCAACTCTCCCTCAATTTTCCCAAGTAACTTTCTAAGTGAGGTCCTCAGATGGCTAAAAAATATATTATTACATTTGGGGAGTTAATCCAATTTCTTTTAGCCTAATCTAGAATAACATTTTCAGCTTTTCCATAAAGCATAACACCACTTCAATGTATCTCAGGTGAAGCAAGTGAATTTACCAGTTCTATTTTAAACACACCATCCGTGACATTTCTGTTGTAATTTTTGGCAGTATACTCACACCACATTACTAAAACGAATGAAACCTGACATATAAAAAAATCCCAGGTTTCTATTCCACCTAATATATAGATATATGAATAAATTTGTATAAAAATTTTTCCTTATTCAATCTTTTTTTCTTTGGAAAATGTCAGTGCTGCTATTAATAGCAATGGTACGGAGTGCACTAGTATTCTAATACCTGTTTAAGTTCTTCCAATCTTGTCAGAAATTAAAGGAAGAGATCTTGCTGAGTAACGATTCTTGGCATGGTAGAGTAAACAATCTTTGTTCCTTTCCTGGTTTGTGCTGTCAGCAACAAAAATTTAACATGGTCAGGTTTTTGTGCCAATAAACTGATAGTGTTTGGACTCCTGATAAGTTGAAAGAAAAGCAAATGTTTGGAGATGAAGGAGTATGCCTTAAAATGTGTGCATGAACGTGACATGGGCAAGTAAGACAACCTCTTAAATATTATTTTTTTGTCATCTGATCCCTTACATTACCTATAAAAGATTTGTAATTCTGATGGCTAATAAAATTAAATGATTATACAGCTCTTCATGTCACTTTATTAATATAACTAACTTAATGCCTAACCATAGCTTCACTGAAAACTTAGATAGAAATTTGCAATTTTGCAGATTCTCCCAATGTTTTTTTGCATAATTCACCTTACAAGCTCACCTTTCTTCTGAATTAAGATACTTCTTTTCTTTCTGAGTAAAGGCAACACAGTTCTTCAGAGAAGGGGCATTTCAGCATTCCTGAACCCCAGGCTATTTAAGAGAACAAATACAGCACTATTTACTTTTCTTTGGTGGGGAGGAACATGTAGCTGTATAACCAAATAGTACAATAAATGATTATCAGAAGCCCTGGATATTGCTGAAAGAGAGAAGTGGCCAAAGCTCTACCTCTATACTGATTCATGGATGGTAGCCAATGCTCTATGGGGATGGTTGAAGAAGTGGAAAAAGGCTAATTGGCAGCATAGAGGAAAACCAATTTGGGCTGCCGAAGAGTGGAAAGACATTGCCACTCGGGTAGAGAAGCTACCTGTAAAAATCCGTCATCTCTTCCTCCTCTAACAAAGTGGGTGCAATTATTCATAAATTCCCAAAACATGCTGCTGGAGCCAGGATGCAGGGTAGGATGAAAAAACCATAAGCTAAACATACCTGGCATACCTGTCACAGTAGTATCCTGTTTTTTCTTGAAAAACTTCTTCCACTGTTTATAGGTGGCTTCTACATTTCTGTGGTCTTTCAAAGCAGAAGAGAGCTCTTGGACAAAGCTTGTGTGTACAACAGCAGAGGTGGAGAAGCAGTTTAATAATCTGCAGCAAAAAGTTTATTCATGTCATAGAATTATAGTATCATTTAGGATGGAAAAGACTTCCAAGATCATTAAGTCCAACTGCTAACCATTAACCAAGTTCAACACCAAATTATGTCCCTTAGCACTACCTCTACCTGCCTTTCAAATACCTCCAGCGATGGTGACTTGCTACTTCCCTGGGCAGTCTGTTCCAATGCTCTATAATATTTTGGTGAAGAATTTTTTTCCCTAATGAACAATCTAAACCTCCTCTAGCACATCTTGAGGCTGTTGCCTCTGGTCCAGTTGCTTGCTACTAGGAAGAAGAGACCAATCCTCCCCATCTCCAGCACCTCCATGCAGGCATTTGTAGGGAGCAATACAGTCTTCATTCAGCCTCCTCTTCTGCAGACTAAACACCAGCAGCTCCCTCAGCCACTCCTTTGCAGACTGGTTCTTGGTCCTGTCCTCCCATACACAGCCCTCTGTCTGTCCTTCTGCTGCTGTTTGCACTCATAGATGTGAATTCACCTGCAAAGGAAAAGGACCAGGATGAAGTAGTAGGCTGTGGGGCTGCTGCAGGAAGATTTTCAGACCCATTTGTACTGGCAACCTTTGAGCCAAATGTTCTTCATCTGTTCCCCAGACCACAGAGACAGCACTTTGTTCTCTTCCACTGGCATGCTCATATGAATTCTCAGTCAAGAATTATTTCCAGCTTTTTCTGTGTATCTCTAACTTCTAATGTAAATATGGAATAGAATTTCTATTGTTCTATTTTTCTAATAGGGCAAATAAAACATATATCCTAGGAGTCTGTCTGTTTCTATCAGGTTCTCAATCATTTCCTATCATCTCTCACTCTCCATTGCCACACTGGCTGGTAGCCCTGCTAAGTTTTAGTGTTTGCTTTGTTCTGTGTCAAACCATTGCTTTATATTTTCAATGAGAACACAATTCACCTCCTCGTACTTTTATTGGAGTTTGTTCCAGCTCCATAGCTAGATGTAATACTAACAAACAAAAAAAAACCAACAAACCACAAAGACACAAACACCTTGATATTAGGTCTGCACCAACTCTGACTTTTAACTGATTAAATTTATTGACTTTTAAAGGATGTCTGTGCTAGGCCACTCTATTCTTCATGAAGTGTAGATTTTAACATGCTTCATTTTATATTAACCTAAAAATACAAGGAAAATACAAAATAATTTCTTAAACATTCTGTCTACCAGAAGTATCACAATTCCCTGGTCAGTCCCTGCAGCTGTCTCTATTCTTAAATTTTTTTGTGTGTTAAGGTTATCAATTTTAACCAACTTGAAAAGAAGTGTAGAAATCACAGAAAGTTTAGGAGCAGTGTATATGTGACTCTATGCATTTGCAATAAACATAATTTATCTAATAACCTTTTGGTGTTCAGTGTAAGTGACAAGGTTTTGGTAGTGGTGGGGGCTGCAAGGATGGCCTTTGTGAGGAGAAGCCAGGGACTTCTCTTTGATGGATAGTCAGTTCCAGATGACTACAAAATGGACTCACTGCAGGACACAGCTGAACTTGGCAGAGGAGTTTGTGGTGTCTCTGGGAGAACTTATGTAAGACACGATAAAAAACACTTCACATCAGGAAAGAGGACAAAGAGGAACAAACAATCCCGCTAACACTGAGGTTAGAGGAGGAGGAGATGCTCCAGGTACTCAAGCAGAAACCACAGTGGAGCAGATATCCACTCTACAGACCATGGAGGATCCCACACTGGAGCAGGTAGATAAGTCCTAAAGGCAGCTGCAGCCTGGCAGCCTCCACACTGGAGTAGAAGAGGACTACAGCCCATGAAGAGGGTGCATGCTGCAGCAGAGGAAAAAGTCTGAGGAAGAAGTAGCTGAAAGGAACTATTGCAGAATGGCTGTAGCCCTCACTCCCTCTGTGTTGGCTGGGGGGAAGGGAGACCAAATTCTTGTGCCTTCAGTTCTCACCATTTAACTCTCTCTTTTTAACTGGTAATAAACTAATTTTTCCACATTTCACACCTGTTTTGCCCATGATAGGAATTTGTAAGGAACCTTCCTGTCTTTACCTTGTCCCATGAGCTTTTCCACCCAATTTCCAGGGAACTCCAATTGGGAAGGGGGATAAGTGTTGCTGGGTGCACAGCTGGCAATATTCCAAGGTCAACCTACCACACTTATAAAATGTATTAAATAGATAAATACCAAAAACCGTGTAGAACACTTAAAATCCAAATTTCAACACTTGGATTTGAAATAACATCTTAAATTGTTACTGTTCTTTAAAGTCATAGAATGGCAAAACATTTTTCTGCTTTATTATTCTATTATTCTATTATTCTATTCTATTATTATTCTAGTCTATTATAAGGGTATCTAGAGAAATTAACAGAAAATGTGGTGCTGTTGGATCCAGTCATTTGGATCAAAAAATCCTTTCATCTGAACAGTAGTAACAGCATTGATTCTTTATTTTCTAAAGCTTCCTTGGTGAATCCTCAAGTCCTGGCAGCAGCCGGGGCTTGGATATGCCAGGTGGGAGGGAACTACAGGACGTGCTTACCCAGATGAGCAGCCTCCTGTGAGCTGTGGCCTGTGCACCTGCTGTGACCTGATCTTAGTGTAAACTGAAACAGCCATCTAACCTTTCAGATCTTTTTCAGTTAGTCCATCTTTATAGTACTTCTAGAGATGTGTTCAGGGCCAGAGGTGATCTCAAATCTCTGCTCTTCCTGTCTGAAATAAAAGATCTGTGAACTCTTTACCTAAAATCCTCCTAAGAAGTCGCCCATTGAAATAATCAGAGTAAGGGAGTGCTGCATATATAGTTAAAATAATGCCTAACAGGCGAGTGGCAGAACTGTCTTTTCCTTATCAACAGCAACTTCTCTTCAGTCCTTGCCCTTTGTTTGGTGCAGATGCTTAATTTGGTGCAGATGCATGTAAGGATATCTTACACGACAAGACACTGCTCCCAAAGCAGCAAGCACCTTGAATATCTAGACAATAGCATCACGACTAAAGGTGAACAGATGCAAGCCAAAGAGACAGCTGTAACACACTTCTTGGAAAAAAAAATCACTGCTGCAATCACTACACATGGCTTTAGGGGCAAATTATATTTGTGGGAAATTCTAACTCTTTAGAAATTTTTATAATAAGAATTACTTGAACAGCATTTTTGAACAAATAAAATCCTCTTTGTAAGGAAAATAGTATTTCTGTGAATTTATGCTGTTTTCTTGTTAAATCATGTGGATTTCTCTGTAAAGTTATCTTGTGTACAAGCAGAAGTTCTATACTCTGGTAATAAATGGAAAAAGAACCTCATCTCCAGCTACTAGCCATATATATACATATACATATATATATATATATGTGTTTATATATTCCATGTGCTTATCTGATGTTACAACAGCACTAGCAGATCTGGTAGTCCCAGTAGTTTGTATCTCTTACAGAAATAATAAACTTTCAGTTCTGCGTGCGAAGAAAATCAGTACCTGCATAGAATATCAGCAGCATTGTGATGGCTCACTACACAATTTGAAAAAGCTTCAGTTTTCCCACTTCATCAAGCTGCTTCCAACAATTGATCAGCATCACATTCACCTTCTCTGAACTGATTTTTTTTTTTCAATCTATATTCTGTCAAGGGTTGCAGTGATGGGAAAAATTGCTGAACACATCTTGTTTGTGTTTGTTCTAGAAGATGGATCACTATGAACTATTGTAAAATGGAAAGGGTAAACAAGAGGTCTACACTGTCTATGGGAAAAAACACTGCTTTTTATCTATATCAGTCACAGAGGAAATTATTAAGAAACTAAGAAAAATAAAAAGCAGCTTTTGTTTTGAAAGATTTCAAATGTAATTTAGAGAGGATAGAATACTCTACAGCAATGCAGAATCTAGATATTCTGTCTATTTCCACCCTTTAGCAGAGATGCCAATCAAAAATTAAAATGAAATCTTTTTTGAGTTATTTTGTGTCCTTTCAAACTAAATTCTTATGAAGGTTGTGAAAGAAATTTGACTTTTGTTGCTGTTAGTAGCGATACACATCATGTGTATATTATATTTTTTGTCTCAAATTCAACACTTTTGCCTTCATAGTCTCTTATTTAAGATGAAAAATAGAGATGAGTTTAAAAACTGTATTTTTTCCTCTGAAGACTGTATTTCCTGAGATTTTTTCTTCCCTTGACAAAACACAGTATTGTTTTCTCTGATTAAGTGCTTTATTATTTTTCTGATTGTTAAAAATTGTTTTGTACTGTGCCTTCATGGTACAAATGTAAACATTCGCATGACCACTTCTGCTGTGGTCTACAAATCCCACTAAGTGGAGGAAAGAGGATTCAGTGACCTCAAAGGGCAAGTTCAGTCCTACGATTTTAAAATTTTTCCTTCCACTTCTGAGAAACAAAACCAGAAAAAAAGTTGAGCTAATGAAACTGAGCACACATTTTTGTTGAAAGTGGCAGCTGACACACTCAGGTCAAGGAAGGGATTGGAAATGTCAACTGACTGGTCTGAGGATCCAACAGAGGAAGGCTGGGGTGGGGAATGTCCCCACCTGGTGACAACGACAGAGCTGCGACTGAGCAGCAGTAACACTGCAGGGCATTAGGATTGCAGGAAGAGGGTCAGAATCGGTGACGAGTTGAGAGTGTCACATTATCAGTCTCTGTCTGTGTTGCAGTATTGATCCATGCCTGCAGTCCCTCACACAACCAGGCTACTTGCAAACAGCTGAATTATTTGCCCTTATCATGGATGCAGAGATTCCCTGTATAAATGCAGGATAGCTATGTTATGCTAAGAAATACAGCTGAAAAATAACCTTCTGAGTAGGAATAAGTTATTGCTTCATCAGCATTCAGTACCACAGCAGCAGTTCAGAGTAGATGAAAACCAAACAGAGGAACAAAGAGGTTTAGAAGAGTAGATAAAAAGAGAGCAATGAAAGGAAAAACATTGCACTTAATATGCTCAGGGAAAAGTAGGGGACAGGGGAAGAGCCGGAGGCTCTGTTCTCATGGGATCTTCATTCCAGCATCATATGTGTTACAAATAAGCAGATAATGTGGAGATCAATTTTTTATTCATAGTGGATGAACACAGGGGTCTTATTTCTTTCTCTGATATCTGGAGTACTATAATCATGCTATAACCCGTGCCACAAAGTTTTCTTGAATGTTTATATTTCTTTTATGTTTAAGGTATTTTTGGAAATGTGAACTTATAACAAGAACTCATTTTATTTGGACATATGCATGTAACTGACAAAGAAATTACAGTACATTAAAATTTGTGTTTAACTGTGATGGCTGTCAGTCACAAATCTGACTAGTGAAAGGACTTCGCTCATCTGAATTTTGGCAGAACAACACAAAGGAAAGGGAAATGCTCTATAAAGGAATGTTGTTTTCTGAAAAAGGTTTGTGTGTTATTTTTTATGTGAAGGGAAAGATCTCTTTTACGGGCCTTCAAAATAAATACTCTAATTGAATTGCATAATTAAACAATTTGGGTTTCTATACAGAAGGAAGATGAGAAAAAGCACTTGCCCTTCATAGGGAAAAGCTTTCTATATTAGACTTCATAACGTGTCTGTCTGCTGTTTTTCTAGGTGTCTGAACTGACATGCACACAGCAGTTTGACATACATAGTCTGCAATCCCTATCGTATTAAATAGGCAATTAGGGTGTCTGTGGATATGATGGTAAAACCTGGAGATACTAAGTCTTTCAAGGGATCTCAAGCATCAGTGAATGTCTAGCACAAGTACCTCCCTGAGAGAGTTGGAATACTGATCTTTTCCGTGGTAAGCCTTAAACCAAGGGTGTTTCTGTTTAAAAGGAGAGGAAATATGTCTGGAAACAACAAAAAGCAGCAGGAAAGAAAGTTCATGGCACAGAAAATGTGCCTTGGACCACAGGTTTTTGAAGGCGATATCTTGACAGGGCACAGTCTCAGCAGCATAAGTAACATAATAACCACACGTTTGTTGTTAGCAGCCTGCAAGGAGCTGTGCTAAGAATCTAGGTGCTCCCAGAGAAAATATTCAACCCAGTTATCTAAAATGGCTCATCTATCTATCTATCTATCTATCTATCTATCTATCTATTAGGTTTGAAACATCATGTAAAGGATTTAACTGTAAATAATAATAATAATAATAATAATAATAATAATAATAATAATAGTCCCATACAAATGACTCAATTTCTTATATAAATATTCAACTTTATAAAGCCTAAAAGGCAAAACAGTGGTCCATGTACTCCCAAAAGATAATGCTAGGGGTTCTGAGGCAGACAATTATGGAATAACTTGTGGACAAAAGGCAAAAAAAAAAAAGTTTTCATCTGTATATGAAGACAGGTGGATGACAAGAAAAAAAATCCTCCTCCAAAATAATGCACAAGCATCACTTTAATTGTACCTAGAGGCCATAATACAATAATAGGAAAGAAAAAGGAGAGCTTGAAAAGGAAAGCAGCCAGCAGCTCTCAGACTTTGGTTTGCTATTATGTTTATCTCTTTTCAAGAAGACAGAAGAGAGTTCTAAATTGCTTTTTCCTTCCCTCTAAAATCTCAGGCATTGATTTTTGTCTCTTAAGTCTTTAAGGTCTTAGTGATTTCTGACAGTTTTGACATCATAACTTTCAAAAAATTTAGATCTCTATGTTCCTTAGGAGAAAATCCGGAATGTCTGAAAGTGTTGGGTAAGTTTTAAGGACAAATTTTGAAATTTTAAGAAATATAAAATATATTTCTCTGTTGTAACTTGAGTCTTACACGTGCTGATTGTCCTCTGACTGTATCACAATGTAAATTCATGAATGAGTATGGCATAACCTGAGTTAAACTTCTCTCAACTGTGTTTATGTGTCCATGCTGATGTCTGTGTATAAACACTCCAATAAATCTAAATCTGACCTTAATCCTACATACTTGGCAAGGTCAGGCTGCATTCACTGAGCCCAAGGGAATATGGTACAATATGGTTTATGCCCATGTGGGTAAATTCTCTTCCCCTCCAACTCAGAGTGCTTGCAAATATTTTTTTCTTGGCTGGTCCCTTGGATCAGTGTTACATGAAAAGAGGAGATTTCTGCAACACTTGGAATCTGATTTGCCTGTCAGTGTCCCGGGAAAGCTGAGAGCCTTGTTCCCAATCAGTCTGTCAGTGTCCCATTACAAGGAAGAGGGTGGTTTGACTGACTTAGGCAGGGACACACACCAACAGCATAAAAGAGACCTCTCAGTGGGTGTTCCCACTTTATATGAGGGTGTTTTCTGCTGCTGGTGAATGCCTGTGCCTGTGAAGGATTCACACTCACAGTGTTATGCAATAACACTCTTAAATAATATAAAATTGTGACAGGTCAAGGTTCAAGAATTGCCAGTGATCTGACTGAAAAGATGTATTCAAAATAATATCTCTATTCCCCCATAAAAGTATTCAGCATGCATAGAGTATGGTTCTTATCCAAAAGGTGTCCCTTTGGGGGAGAAAAGGGGTCCAGCCCCTTGACTGGTCCCAGCAGTTACGATGGACCAGTCGCCATCAATATATGACAAAAGCAAAAGAGGATAACTGCTTGCATTTCATGTGGTAACTTTTTGAACATAATAACACTGAAGGAATTATTTCTCTAGGATCATGTTAAGTTCATGCTTAAATGATAACATCTCCAAATACCCAAATTTTGCGTCCTAGCTACAAAGAATGGGATGGCTGAAGAATATGACAAAGTCAGTTTGCTTGACATTTTACATCACACTGTTGACACCGCATTCTGTGTCAATGTGTGTTACAAATACTTGTTAACATCAGGGAAAACTAGTTTAATTTTCCTAATCTGCAGTCAATATATTTTTGTGAACACACTGTTCTGCCCATTTTCTGAAGTGTTGTCTGGCATTTTTATCCTATGGTGGTCATCAAGGTTCTTTGACTTATTGCCAATCCAGCCTATTCTCTGTTTAAGGGCTTCTCCCTGCAGTCTGTGTCATTCTCCCACCTCAACATTCTGCCTGTACCTCTCCCTTTTTCTCAGCTGCTTCTATCATATTTGCTAATCCCAGTCTTCAGTCCAACCAAGTCCAACTTTTATTTTCTTTTTTTGTAATTTCTCTTTCATGCAGTAACAGCTCTCTTTACCTCTGAGTCTTAGCTCTACGCTGCCACTTTCAGCAGATTTCATGTCCCAAGTTTGTTTTTTTTTTAATTCCCACACTTTGAATTATCACCCTCTGTTTTTCTCCATTGAACTATAAGTGATCACGAGGAACACAGGAAGGACAGGGTCCCAGAGCCATACCTTACCTCCAAAGAATATGATGAAGAACTTTCAGCAAAGGTCTTCAGTGTTTTTTTGCTTTTAGTGGCCTCCTGTCAGGTTGTTTGTTTTGGATGAGGCATACCTTGGGCTTCTGTTCAGTACTAGAAATGGAAAGACATTCAGATATGATGCTAAAGAAGAGATGCTACTAGATGCTTTAGTTAAGTTTTGCTAATCAAGGGTACATTGTGTCTATTCAGATATTTCTGAAGTGAACAAATTAAGAATGGTTTTTGCAAGTTCATGAGTACTCATCAGAACAGCCAAACCATCAAAACAAACATTATCATTTAATTTATCCCATTAATACTTCTTTCCTTATTTTACCTCATTATATCAAAGAAGAAAACTTGACTGAACTAAAAAGTTAGAAACATCAATCAAAAATATTAACAGAGATTTTGTAACAATAACTAGTGTTTTTATCCAGACCAAACTGATGCAACTCCCATCACCCTCTCCAAAATCTTTCATTGTACAGTAAGCAATTCTTTACCTGATTTTCCTTGGAAGTTGTTATGAACTTAGCTGTAAATTACTTGTGTTTTGTTCCTAATATTCCTTCTTTTTCTCTAAATTCCTTTCTTATTCTCTAAAAGAATTAAATTTTATCTGTATTTTCTCAATGAATACTGATATTAATAAGGAAAAAAGAAGTAAGATGGAGTTGTTGTACTTTTTCATCTTAAAGAGTACTTGTTTCATTAAGTTAATCACCCTAATCATTTTTCCAGTGCATTTTTCATTAAATATCAATATGATTTCAGATTACAGAAAAGATAACTTATTAAAATGAAAAAATATAAGGAGAAAAAGATAACCAGAGAGTGGAAAAGCAGCAAAATTAGCCTACTCAAAACACTGAGAAGTGTCATCAGTTTAGGGTTTATGGTTTGAATCCTTTCCTTCATGAAGAAATGAAGTTTTGATACCATCTGTAGGAGATGGTTGTCCCTATTGGCTTCAGATGTAACCTTCACATTTTCTTTAGGTGCACTAAGATTCAGGTAATGATAAGATGAAATATTTATCTATATATCTATATCTATAGATGCATCATAAGGACACTGCTTATTATAGGAATTGCTCTTATTTTGAGTGTGACTCCTGGCAGTGTGACCCTAAATATGTAATTTTTCACTTTTTGACTATAACTAGAAAATTATTGGTTTCCTGGCTTGAGAAGCTGTTGGACTTATAGGAAGTACAAATACATAAACTGCATATATTACCATCAAAGCACCTCTTACGTGTCGTTCTTTTTTCATCTTGAATGCCTCTTTATTTTTCCTCTTTGCATAATAGAAGCTTATAAAATCGAGAAAAAATTAAGAAAAGAAATTTAAGAAAAAATGAAATAATTTATCATAGCATTGAAAAACCCCAAACCTCCAGTGTTGTCTGGGCTTTATAAATATGATAGTATTTTAATACTGGCATTAGAAAGGCTATGTAGTTCAGTTCTTATATGCCTATCAAAGTTAAATAATTTTCAAGATGCTAATTTTGAGCTGAAGGACAAACAAGCAACAAAATTCACTCTGTTATTCTTACTAGACTTCACATCTATCAAATAAAATATAATTTGATATTCCAAGAAGCAGATCTTCAAAATGGTCTATAGGGAGCTACACAAACAAATCTCTTTAATGTTATGTGACTTGAGCACATAACCTCCCAAGAGGGATTTATAAAACGTACCCCTCACCATCTCTAAATGTATCTGAGTCAAAAGGCAGTCCTGGAAGAATAGAAATACTTTTTTGTTATGCTAATTAAATGTGGTAGTTCTAGCAGGTTTTTTTGAGCCACTAATATACCAAAATGAGAGAAAAACAGAAAGAATGAGGGAAGGATGTGGTCAGAAGGAAGCAGCTATTTTGTGAGGATAAGGAAAGGTGTTTTACAACCCTCCAATAAAGTAATGACCTGCATTTAACTAGTCTTGAAAATATCTTTTATTACGATAACACAAGCTTGTGCTGTACTTTTTTCTGTGTATGAAAAGATTAAAAATTTTAAATGCTGTGAGTATTATATAAATGTTACCTAAAATACAGATGTGACGTGTTTAGAGCAGGTTAGTCTGATTATATTCTGCACATTTCAGGATGAAGAAGACCATATTATATGATTCAAAGACAGTACAATACTTTTGAAAGTCAATATCTGCTACTGAAGGTTGAACACAGCATACTATTGCTGTGGCTTCTGTTCCAGGGTGATGTTTATAAATAATCAAATAAAATAGTAAGGCTTATTGGTGATTAGGGTGAAGAATTCACTTCATATTTAAAAAGCAAATAGATGCAAGAAAAGTATTTAAAAATAAATCACATTCAGGAATGATAAATACTCAAATCAGACTATAGAATATGAAAATAAAGGTGTAGATAGCAAAAATAAAAAGGAAGAAAACACAAAATCCATCACAGATGTGGCTTGTTCAGGCTAGTGAAGTGAAACATAATTATGAACTGGAAGAACAGGACTGCTTATGGTAGTTGAGTGCAGAGCAATGGACATTATTTATTTTTATTTTTTAGTGGAGTTTCCAACACCTTAAACATCCTTCTAGACGACCTGATGAGGTATAGATTAGCTAAGCAGACAGTGAAGCAGATTGAAAACTGTCTAAAAAGCCAGGCTTAAGGAACAGTGATGAGCACCATGAAGTCTGGTTTGGGACCAGTAGGAAACGATCTGCCACAGGGTTCAATACTGGTACCAGTAATGTTCAGTATGTTCATCAATGACCTGCTTAATGAGACAGGGCACAAATAGCAAGTTCTCAGAGGATACGAAGCTGGGGAAGAGTGACTGCTACATCAGAGGGTTATGGTCAGTTCAGAGCGACCTCAACAGGGCTGAGAGGAAATTTACAAATTCAACAAAAGAAAATGCAAAGTCTTGGGCTTGGGAGGAAGAACCCCATGCTCCAGTACATGTCAAGAGCAGAACAGGTGGAAAACAGCAGTACAGAAAATGTCCCGGGGATCCTGGAGGACACCAGGTTGGCCTTGGACCTACAACGTGCTCTTGCTGCAAAGAATAGTAACTGTGTTCTCTGGATTAGTGTCTGTTGCCTGCAGGTTGAGGGAGATGATCTGTCCCCTCTGCTAAGTTCTATTGAAACTGCTTGGTTTTGGGAAGTGAGAATCTTAATTTTGAGTTCAGTTGCATTGTGTAGAAGAAGGGCAGTGGGTTAGGGTTAGTCCTGCCAATATATATAAATGCTTTATTGGGGAAGCAATGAAAAGGGAGGTGTTTGTTCTTGGTGGTATACAGCAAAAGAGCAAGAGAAAATAGGCTGCCACATGTTGAAATACTATCAGTTTAGGACTATCACAGTGGTGTGTGACCTGTATCAACTTTATACATTTAAGTTTTCTAACAGAGAAACACTGATTGCAGGGCAGGAAATGATGGTCTAATCTGTCTGATGCTTCAGCAGGGTAGGTAATTAAATAGGAAGAGGTTTAACTTACTATTAAGAATTTGGTAAGGGGAGAAAGGAAGTAATAGGGGTAGGAAGAGAAGGAATATTTTTGTTTCTTATGGATGTAAGAGAAAACTAATGAGAAATATCAGACCTCAAGCTTACAAAGCACTGACATTCTCATGAAAAAATTAGATGAAGTTACTTGCAACAAAACAGGCAAAAAAATTCAACTGACATTCAGTCTGAGCAGATGCTACAAGTAATACATGTATTTTTAGGAAAGATCTAAAATTATATGTGGACCAGTGGAGGAAGGAACTTTATGTACTGCTTCTTCTTAAGTTACTGTCATAGGGTAAGTATGTGATTAAAAAGATAGCTAGAAGAGGACATATTTTTGCATACCTGGACTAGGAATTGCAGAATGATATGTTTGCTTCTGCATCATTTTCATGTTGCTAAGTCTTACTCTTTCCAAGCAGATGCTGTTAATTCATGTATATGTCCATGCACATCTTTGTGAGTTTATGGTCAATAAACTGTAGATTTTNTTTTATTTAGGCTACAGCATTTTTTTCACTAGCACACATTTATGCTGTGGACATCCCTTAACAGGAATTTTTCCCTCCTAAAATCCTAGATGTTAAATCCATTACACAATCTTACCAGCCTAATAAGATGGAGAGAGTAACAGTGAGTCAGACCATGGAGAAAAAACGTAGTTGTACCTTGCACTGGAAGAAATAGATGAATAGTAAG
Source organism: Mixornis gularis (assembly GCA_003546035.1). NCBI lineage: Eukaryota > Metazoa > Chordata > Aves > Passeriformes > Timaliidae > Mixornis > Mixornis gularis. The sequence continues at coordinate 16,417 of QVAJ01000422.1, read as the reverse complement.
CCCTGATATTTTCTCTGAAAAAATTGAGATAATGTCACAGATAATTTGGAAAAGCTTTCATCAACTCCAGTATTCCTTTTTTTTTTTAATTAATTGGTGGCAGCTACAATAAGTTATTGCATGTCAGCTGAATTTTACAGAGTCTAATTGGAAAACTATTTAAAATGTGACTCATCCCCAAAATCAGAGATTGCCTTCACTATACAAAAGCATAGATGTCAGCTGACCTGGAATTCAATATAACCACACTAAAAGAAAAAAAATTCTCAATGGGTGAAGTAAAATAAAGTGAATGATGATGTCTTTATCATGAATACATGTTTTTATTTAAGTTCTCTACAGTCTGGTATAGTAGTTTGAAATATCAAGCAAGCTAATGAAATAAGACTTTGAAGATAAGGAATAAAATAAATACATATCTAAAATTGCTGTGCTTCATTGTTTCTGTGATTGGACTTTCTCATTTAAAATTTCAGGAGATAAAAACATTTTTTTTTTAATTTAGAATGTGTACCACTTAATTAAATTTGTACTGTATTGTAGATCAAAACTCATCACTATTTCACATCTACAAATTGTATTTGGATTATAAACAAGATAGAAAACAAAATATTGCAATTTCCTTTCTGGTTTAATGAACGGTTTTTCTGAAAGTCTCAGTCTTACTTTTTACTGAAAAGTAGCATATTAGTACAGTAATTGTCAACAAAGAATATCCATAGACTGATATACCTATGTTTGAATCCCTGAATATGTTAAAATTACAGTCTAAAAGCATTTAAAATTGCATTTCTGAATATCAGAAAGTTCATTCTAAATTAATTTTAAAAGACTGGTTTCAGTTTTAGTCAACTGAAATTGACATTCATTTGTTAAGTCATCATGTGTGAGACACCATCTGTCACGTGAAAAGCAGAGATTTACTCAAGCTCTCAGTGTTTGATTTGTCAGCCAGCACCCCAGAAAAGCTGAGACCCTTTTGCCCAACCAGTGTGTCATCATCCCATTTTGGGGACACCTCACTGAGGAGTTCACTAGATCAGAGCATGGTCCAACTGACCTTTTCAGGCTCACATGCCAGAGAAATCCCCTCCTGGGTCTCCACACCTTTACACACTTCCAGGGACTGCCAGTGCCCTTGATGGACTGATGTGAGCAGTTGACTTTATAAAACTCTTGATTAATAAAGTCATAACAGATTAAGGTTCAAAAATGTGTTTGTGTGGAGCATGAATGACTTTAGTCATACATCACACACCTAGGGGTGGTTGTACCTAGGAGTGGGTGTATCTCAGCACAGTACCTGTGATAACCTTTGGGTGGGCTTATGTGTCAGGCCAAGAAGGATTTCTCCAGAGTTGCTGATTCAAGAGCAGAACATCTTCCTTTATCTCCCTCCATTTTCAGGTGCTGTGTGGCTTATGAGCTAAAAAGTACCACCAAGCTCCCTCTGCAACATTGCAACAGAGCCTGGTCACAGTGTCTCCACTCTGTTCCACCCTCTGTTTGGTCCCATTTAGATCTTACTGTATATGGGAGGCTGGGTGTGCTGACCCTGTTCCATCCAGGGCATAGTAACAGTATTTTTTCCTACAACTTCTGAACAATTATGTTTTTACCCTCTATCATCTTCCCACACAATCACAAATGTATCATTTTATCATACTGATTATTGCCATGCATTCATCTCTTTGACTGATGAGAGAATACCATGTAGTAATTATTTCAGAGACTGATGGGATTTATTATAGAGCGTAAGAATATTCTAGACAAGATTGAGAAGCTTATTTTTCTAATTTAGAGGATGGTTAGAGGTATTGCCCTGGAAAAATATTTTTAGTACTGTGTTGCTCATGTTTTATATCAGCTATAGCAGAATTGTTTTCAGTAGACTTACTGCAAGGAGGAAATCTTTATTTTTGTTTCCTGAAAAAAGAATATTGCACACTGGATAATACCAGTAGCTGAATTAAGCTACCAAAGTGAACATTCTTCCATTTTTTGAAATTTGTATTGAATCACTGGAAAATATAATCTAAATCCTGAAATAGCCTTTGTCTGTTGCTTCATAAAAGGCCATTTTTCACAAACAAAAAGAGTACATCCAATTGCAGTGCTTCTGCAGGCAAAGAGATTATTATTTTCTTTGACATATGTGAAAATCAGAAACTATTTCTTTATGCTACTGAGTCAAGGAGAGAACCTAAAGATTCAAACTTCAACAAGCTGGCCAGTATCAGGGACAAGTGGTCATTTATTCACCAAGGATGTCTAAAGAAACAAAAATTTTCCACAGTTTATATACATTACAACATAAAGGATTCCCATAGCCCCTTTTCCTGTTGTCAAGTCCCAGTCTTTCATCTTATTGTTTCAACTGCTACTAAACATTTAATCCATCTCTAGTTAAAGGATAACTTAAGGATCGGCTTGTTTAACAGTACTGTATTAATTTAAATTTCTCAGCTGAGCAATTCACTACTAAGTTCTGCAGGTGGATTACATTTATTAAAACTTTTGGAGTGTATGAGTTTTGAGTAACTCCCTAGTTTTTCTAGAATATTGATCTTATTATTAATAGATCTTATCTATTAACTAAGAGCAGCTAAAGCAACGAGATTATATAAGCTAAAATAGCAAAATCACAGAAACACAAATTTCTCAACTAATTTAAAATACATGCATTTTTAAAATACATGCAAATTCCAAATGCACTTATGAATATGTAGAATTATGACCTTAAACTGTGAGTATTCCATTAACTCGTTTTGCTGTGTTTTTCATGTTGTTTCATATAAATTAGTCTTCAATATAGAAAAGAAATAGCTGAAAAAAACTAAGTAATTTCCTATTGTTGCTAAATTATTTATTTTGAAGCTACCTTTTGAAGAGATCAGATATGCTACACATATTTATTACCATTTAAAAACCCAAAAGTCATGACAAGAGAAGTCTGAAAATCTAACTCTTTAAGAGGATGACATTTATTGTTTCTCAAACAGCAAACATATTTTATGAATTTCGGGATAAATGAGGACACAACTGAGATATGAATAAATTATTTCATGTATGCAGCCACGTATTTTTTATATTTTATTAAATTTTCTTTGCAATCAGTATATTTATTCTTTTTTTTTCTTTAATTAAAGAGGCCTGTATGGCAAATTCAGAAACAAATATGGTATATATACATTTTGCCATTAATCATCTTTTTTTAGGAGTCTCTTTAAAGATTGGATTCCAATTTGATAACCAAAATTGTTTTATACCCATTAATTCATTCCAGATTCTTCCTCCAGGATGAGGCACTGTTCCATCCTCTGTCTCATGTCATTTTGCTCTTTTTCAGTTTCCATTCCATAGATCCATTAAAGATTTTATTCTTCTTGTAGGTTGCCTTGGCTGGCTACCAGACCCCTAAGAGGTTAGTCTCTCACCCCCCTCTTCCACAGGACAAGATGAGAAAATAGGATGAAAAAACTTCCATACTGGGAAAAGGACAGGGAGCTTGTTTGCCAATTACCATCACAGGCAAAACAAACATGACTTAGGTAAATTAATTTGATTTTTTACCAAAACAGAGTGGTGAGAAAGAGAGACAAAGCCAAAAATATCTTTCTCTCCCATGAATTTTCTTTATATCCAGTTATTAAAGTTTATGAAACTGTATTTTACTGAATTTATGTTTTGGAGTAGCTACTTAAGTAACTGGATTTTTATAAATATAAAAAGTCATAAGGTGCTTGCATTAGGATCTAGATCATCAGACTGGGGAATTCCATGATCACCAGGCTGTACTGCCACTCTTTCTTAATCTTTGTATATTGAATAATTAATTTAAAGGTTACATGGTTCCAACAGTAGAGGACAATGTACAAGAATAACAGCCTAAATAAAGTTTTCCTGGATGAAAATGAATGTGTTTTAGGTCTTCCCAAATAGTATATTCTTTGATATTCTCTTTTCTAACTTTCTCACTGTAGTTTTCTTAACTGAACTCTGAAAAAAATTTGAAGTCTAAATTCCCTGTGGAGCCTGAAAATGGTGAGTGCTTTGCTGTATTTTTAATTGCTGAAAGAGTTGATTGTAAGTCTCACAAGTGCTTTCTGCCTCATAGACAGCTCCTGTACACTAATTCTGCTCTGCTGCCCCAGCCCACTAGGCAATATCTCCGTTTAATCCAAGAGTGCCATAGGAGGTCCTCCTAAATCCTTTGATCACCATATAAAGAAATGCAATACTAAATGTGGTAAGATTGGTACACTTTTTGTATAATGATGAAAGCTATATGCAATGTTAAGTAATACACAATTAAAATGATTGCGCTATGCACATAGTTACATTGCACTATGTATATTTTATGAGTTGTGTGTAAATTATGCATAATCTACAGGTGTGTACACTTTAATTTTCTCCTTTTCCCAAGCAAGTAGATGAAATGCTTGCATATTCACATTTTCACTCTTTTGTCTGCGGAGAGCTAAATAAAGGAATTTTGCCCTCTGGCCCCATTCTCTGACACTGTCTCTCACAGTTATATAATGCTACTAAAACAGATTACACTACTGCCCAGAGAAATTTTCTTTTGGGGGAAGGACAAATAGGAAAAACCCCATACCTGGCATTAACTTCTCACACCGCTTAGCGCTCCTCTGCAAGCAGGTTTGGTACTACAGTGGTGAGAATGGTCTAAGTAGCTACACATAATGTCTGTGAGCATACTGTGACTCAGTGCTGGGGAGCTCACTGACATGGACTGTACACAATATCTAACTAACAGTTTTCAGATCAGTGTGGCTGCATGAGTCTTCCACACTCCAGTGAGCCAGGGGTTAAACCTGCCTAAATAGATAAGCCACTAAAAAATGTTGCCAGTGTTGCAACCTCTTCTGTGTCTTTAATAAGGCTAGTACCATCAGGCACCTGCGTGTATGTATGGTTTTTGTTTAAACGTGTGTGTAAGGATTGCTTTTGGACATGAACTACACCATGCATTATTTATGCTCACCTCATGTTTGTGTCTAATTTATAGAATTGCTTAAACATGTCAGTCTTTCTAGATGATAGGGTTAGATAAACCATTATTTGCTTTATGTCAAGAAAACAAATTTCTCCTGGAGATGAAAATAGCAGCACAAATCAAAAAGAGGAGGTAAGAATTTAAGAATTGCGATTATAGGCTTCTAGACTCTAATTTATCCCACTTCAGAACCCTATTTTCTATTTTGTGTACAAGCCTGATACTTCTTTGAAAATCCTGGTCCTGCTATTTTATGGGTTTTTTCATTCAAGTCTGAGGTGGTACTGGTGGGAAACCTGTGGCAGACTTTAAAAATGTTTGTGACATTTTGAACATTGCTGTCACAGATAAAGAATCTAATTAAATTTTAAGCTCTTCAAAGCAAGGACTCCACTTAACCATGCACCCAGTACAATGGGATTTCCAATCTCACCCTGTGTTTATAGACAATGGTAATGAAAATGATTAAGAGAGTAGATTATTTAAACCTTCTGGTTTAAATAATGCTGATGACACAGCTTTGATGACTTCCCTGGAGAGGTTATTCATCACAGTCTAATGAGATCATTATGAGGAAAAGTTTCTTGTTTCACTATACAGCCAACAAAATTTTGATTGGATCAATGCAAAGTCCAAGTGTCTATAAATTGTAATGGTGCTCCTACGGCTCTCCGTGTGATTCAGGATTGGATGATCACCTAAGTTCAGAGAGAGGAAGACACAAAGGTGGTGCCAGTAACTTCACAGAGAGAAAATTATAAAATTATTATCCCATTCATCCTATATGCACATTGGCAATGTTAACATTTCTATATTCTGTCCAAATCAAAGTTGGTTGGATTTTTTTGTATATTTACACTATTGTTTGCATTAAATGGTAGCAAGACCTTGGTAACTTCTTCTAATTCATGGCTATATTTCATCACAGAGGTATGACTGGGTTGTGGTAAATAACAAAGTGGCTGTATATACAACACCTTTCTTCTTTAAAATTCATTAATGATTTTGATATATTTTTAAATTAAAACATTATTTCAGAAAGGTTTAAAAAAAATCCCAAATCTCAGGGGTGGGAGGAAGAGTTATCAACTATATTTTTAATGGAAATCCTAAAAACTGAAGTAAAGTCTTACAGTTTCTGACCTGAATGATTTTTTTTTTATTTTTCTCATGGAAGTTTCTTTGAGTAATACCTGAGTAATGGTGCTGGAATTGAGCCTGATGCTTATCAAAAGAATATGCTGTGGCAGTTAAAACAAATAACAAAATAGACAGAAAGATAAAATTATTCCATTTTATATGTTAGTCAGACTGTGAAAATTAAGTATAATCACTACAATTTTCCTTCTAATCTTTAGATTCTAGAGATAGACATATTAAAAATACATGGATTCAAAACTAATTTGTGTCATTTTTCAATTCAACATCTTCAAACATAATTATAAAAATCAATTTTAGGTCTTTTGAAGTAAGAAGTCACAGAGACATTCTTACTTAATGGAAAAACATTACATATATTAAAAGTATATAGTAGTCAGATTTACTTTCCTTTTTTTTCAGGTATAACTAGACTGTTGAAAGAAAGAACCCAAAGTTCACAGGGCTGATTTGGTAGCACACGGAATGTTACATTTTCACCCACAGAACAATAGCTTCTCGCAATAGTGATCACCTTACCTTCAGAAATGAAAATTTTGGCAACACTATGATAATTTCTCGTCTTCTCTGCAGCAAGTTGAATACAAAATTACACCTTCTGGTGCAGCAAAAAAAGAGACTGTTTGAAAGGCTGGTAAATAGAAATTTAACCTTAATAGAAAAATAACCTGTGCTGAATTGAAGTTTTATAATTCCATGGCGAACAGCTACAGAAAGAAGTAATCAGGAGCTTTCATAGATAAAAAAAGCTCAGCCTAGATATGTACCTAAAGAATTAAACCTGACCTAATGTCTAGCTGGTAGCCCTTGTGTTTATGGAAGAGATGTTGTTTGATAGGTAGAGTGAAGAAGTTGAACATAAACGAGAAAGGAAAGGTTGTCTGTAGGAATTATAATTTAAGTGTATTTGAACAGTACGTAAAGCAGAAAATCAGTAATGTATCCAGATCATTTTGATTCCAGAACTGTGCTAATAAACTTGCATTAATGTTGAGATTGTATAAGAGCCTTCTGGAAAAAGTTCTTTTTAGAAGTGAAAATGTGAAAATCTCACACCAACGGTGGATAGCCAAAATAACAAAAAGCAAGGTTTTTAGTTAAGCCTTCCATTACAGACATAAAATAGTCTTGGTCATTTTGGTAATGTGGTTCCATGTTTTGATTTCTGGTATTGAGGAAATAACTAGAAAGATATAGTAATTCCTTTTGTATATTTGAATTGGGTTTCATTAATAGATTTTGAATATATTAATGTTTTGATGTATGGTTTATATGAAAGCTTTCAGCATAATGGATACAAATGACTACCTAGGAATAAACCAATTATATTTTTTAATTACTTACCTAAGTCCTATTAATTTCTTATGGCAGAAGTAAATGTATAACCTTGGACAGAAATATATGGTAGCTACATGAGAAAAGGTTTATGTTTTTGACATATACAGTTAGCGTGTTCATTTAAAATGTGTGTTGAGGAGATAACAATTAAATGTTAATACCAAAGTTCATTATAAGGTAGTTGTGTAGTGAGGCTGTGGTCATATGACCAAAAATTAAAATAATTATTTATTAACCAATACTATTTTAAGTCCAGTGATATTGCAAAATAGAGTGCTATCAAAATAAAGTTATCAACACAATTAGATTTAAAAGTACACTTCATTGTATTCAATAAAGATTTTAATATATGTGTAGTCTTCATAATTTCAGATTAAAAAACATATGGAGGAACATTTAAAGAATGTTAAAATTATATTATTAGTGTCTGTAATATGTCTTATCCCTGACAAGCTGAAGAAGCTTAGAATGCAATTATATTAGAATTGTTTCCGATAACGTTAATGTAATGTTTCACATTAGTAATAAAATATGAAATTTATATAATCCAATGACTGGAACAAATGAAATTAAAATATAATAAATTAAATTGATGTACTCTCATTTAAGTCAACAAGCAGGGAGTGTTTCTGGTACATAATAGGCCTTGAAATTTCTAAACCACGTTGGTGGAAATTTTTTTCATCATTTTGTCTTTGTTAATTTAAACATATAAAAGGTTACAGCACTAAATGTTTTATGCTAGAAGGATATTTCCAAGACTTCTATTCTGTTTTAGTCAATACTGAGGCATTTTAATTTCTGTGCTCTGATTAAAAAATATTCTGCAGAATGTATTTTTTTTCTCTGAGTGGTACCATTCACAANAAAAAAAAGAAGTTGAGATTACTGTATTGAAACAAAGTGGAAACCAGAACTCTTGAACTCATATAATAGGATATTGTCTTGTACAAACCAGTATCATGTCTGAGGTCTCTGTATTGTTTGTATTTTTAAGTATGTTCCTGTTTTTGTCCCCAATATACACAATTTATACACATTTCTAACACTCGCAAAAAAAAAGTAGATTGACTATTGGAAACCACAAGGAGACATTGCTCAGTGTGGCCAAGAAATCCCTAGATTTTCAACAAAAGACAAATATTATACAATGATTTTAAGGAGATGAATTATAAAGCAATTAAGGAAAAAGAAAAGAAAACTACATTATATATTTTGAAGACAGAAAGGAAGGCATATTTCCACATTTCAGCTTCCATTAAAAAAAAAAAAAAATTATGAGACTTGCAATACAAGCACCACCAAAAAGGAATTACTCTCATAGGCAAGTATATCAGAGAATTAGAGAAGAAATAAAGATATAGCCATGCTACACATGCTTTTTACCTTCAATTTTTCTTTGGTTCTTAGATTGAGATGGTCCTTGGAGAGGCAGGAGAAGTATGCTCTTGATGTTTAAGAGGACGTAACTACTAAAAGATGCAAAGTCATACTTTGATGTAAAATTTAGATGTTTTCTAATTTATACCTTTATGTCTTTTGATACAAGTTAGTTTGAATACCAAATAAATTAAAACTGTATTGTTGTGGTATTTCATAGGCTGATTAGTTATTTAGTAGAATGACAGAATAACCTGAGTTGGAAGGGACCCACAAGGATCATCAAAGTCCAGGTCTTGGCCCTACACAAGACACGCCCAAGAGTCACACTATGTGCCTGGGAGTATGGTACAAACACAATATTAAACATATCAGTTCAAAATATTATGAACAAAAGAAAAATGCTTATGCTCCATTAAGATAATTCTCAGAATAAAAGGAAATACCTAACGATTTTTTTTAAATTCTCTGGAAGTTCATAAACCTGCTGAATACTAACACCAGTTCATATGACAGAAATGAATTCTTTGAACATTGATGGTATTGTGTAACCAGTAGAAGATATCCACTAGATAATAGTGGATATTGTGAGATTATTAGATTTATTTTCACCCTAAAGTTCATTTGTTCTTCATTGTAATGAAATACGAATACATTAAGTGAAACATGCATCTGTTAATTTTATTTTTTTAATGCATTGTGTGTGATCTGTTTCATCTGGGAATGAGACTGCCTTGAATTCTTAGGCTATAGGTACCTGTAGATTTTTCTTATATTAAGCTCAGGCTAAAAAAATGTTCAAACAGCTGGGACTCCTGCACTGTATAGATCTCTCAAGAAGCAGCATATTTTTAAATAAAAGATATACTCCCTTGACATGCAATTTTATTTTGCTGCAGTTCATTTCATGAAGGGAATGACTTTTTACAATTGTCTTCAGAGACAGGGAACCTCGCGACCAAGTGATCTCTTCAAATATTAAATTCCTGTGGAAAATGAGAATCTTAAACTTCTGGAGGAGATTTAAACACATGCCAACCTAGTACTAAAACAAACGAGTTTTTGACCTTTGCCATAATTTGGGCTGAATCATCTTTCTGTGAAATTATATTGCAAATTATATATTCAAGAGTTGACAGACAATGTGATGTAAAAAGGGCAAAAGGCTTGAGTAATAATGGAGAGTGAGTAGATATGGCCAAAAGGTTTGAATTCAAGGAACTCCCAGTATGTACAACCAGGCAGCCAGAGCACTTCAAAAAAAACATTTATATGCCTTGATTTTAATAGTGAACTTTGTAAGTCAACCACTGAAATATGGAAACCCCAGAAAATTAAAGCTGATGTGAATAATCATGAACAACAGGTGCACATTTATGCTTATGAGAACAGTTTCATTAATTCCAGCACAATAGAAATTCTAATGATCAACATCCTGATGTGGTATTAGACACTAACCTAAAATTCACATTCATACAAAAATTTATAGATACAAAAATTATAACAATTTCCTCTCCCTCTGGCACACAAAAAATAACTTCCCCATAAGAATCAAATCAATATTTTTTAAGGTGTTCAAAATATCGAATATTATCAGGGTAAAAATAATGTATATTTTTTCTTTATATTAAAACTCATGCTTATTATTAGAATTTCATTTTGCATGTGATACTTGATTTGTTCATTCAAGATTAAGTTTCTACTATAAGAAATAGCAAATAATACTTTTTAATTTTTCTTTTTTGTTTATAACTTTATAGTACCTTGCCAGATTCAATCACCTCCTTCTTGAGCTGAAGAATCCTGTTTTTCCATATGTTTCAAATATTCTCTACTGCTGAAAAACCGTACCATGTTGTTTTATCTTTGCTTACTTTGAGGAGGTACCATGGCTTTAGACAGCAGAATATCTTTTTCTGTACTCTACTAAAAGAATCTGAAATTTTACCAAACATGGAAAGAATTAATATTTAACAAGAACTTCTAATAATTCTTTCCAGAAATGGTAACATCATCTTCATTTCCTATTTAAATTCTCATTGAATGTCTCAAAGGTCTAAAATAATTTTGAATTCTTAACAAAACATTATCTTTTTCTAAATATTTATAGATTCTAAGGATTCTATTCCATGTATCTGCCTTCTCTGTTTATTACATACTTTTCTGATTTTCCTATTGAAAATCACACTTTTTTCCTATATTTTCCAGTTCTTCTTCAGAGAAATTTTTAAAATTTGCATGCTTGACCATCCATTCCCGTTGTCCACAGTATTGATTATATTTTTAAACAGTACCTGGTCCAAATAACTTATTTTCAGTTTATTCGTCTTCAGCTTCAGGGAGATACTATTCCTTAAGATGGTACTACAAAGAAAGCCTCTGGAAAGAAATTGCCTTTGACTTGTTTATATTAAACTCCAAGGTGAAGAAGTATTTTAGAATTTTTTCACCCATTTCCTTGAATGGACCTTTTCATCAATTACCCACCAGCCCTCAATTTTTCTCAAGTGTTTCTTACAGAGCTGTGAAAAAGATTTTATCAGTAGTTTTCACATTCCTTCTACATCTTCTGGCCTTAATGTTTACTTCTCAGAAATTTCTTTTTTTATTTTTTACATGGTTTGGGAATGATTTCCACTCTTTGAAGGACATATTATAGTTCTAATCTTCCCTTCTATTCTGCTATGTAAGCTTTTTTTTTGTTCTATTACTTTCTTCTGAATTTCTATTATGGTGTGTCTCAAAAAGATTCTCTTACACTTCATTTTACCCATTCTGCTTCTTGCAGATTTGCCTGTGTAGCATTCATATTTTAACTAAGTTCTCTTTCTGAATTCACTATGAATCCAGTTATTACCTGAGGCAGTAAAAAGTGGTAGTGGTCTCAGCTAACAGCATATGTTGGCTCGTCTAAATATCTCCCTAATCTTAAAATAAATATAAAATTAACTAAAATACCTAAATTTCAAATTCTTTTCTACAAAAATAGCCCAGATTCAGTTTCTTTTGTATTTATAAAAATATTAAACACGTGGTGGAGTTTTATTAGGGTGACACAGGACAGGAGAAAGACAAAGGCAAGAGAGGGAAGGCCATTCAAGGCAGGGTAATCAAGGAATGAGAAGGCAGCTACTGTTGAGATTCATCATTTCCTCAAAGCAGAATATACTGGAGCATTTTTGGTGTGTAATTTGAATCACTGTTATAATTCCCCAATATTTATCACTTATTTCTTGTAGTGAAAATATATTCAGTTTCTCATGGTCTTTTTCTGAGAAGCTCTTTATCCTAAAGAAAAAATCCAGGGGAAAGAAGTTGGAGGAAACAGAACAGATAATTTTGCCTACACATTGCATACTTGCGAAACAACTACAGATCACCAAAGTGCTTGCTTTGCACCTCTGCTCAAGAGAGTGTGCTCAGGGACAGCTGTGAGCTGCACTGTGTCCGTCATTTCCTCGTACCATCTCAGCTTTTCGTTGTACTTTTCTGTCTGACAGATTAAAAACCAGCAAACCCCATTTTGCACAGCTTGATTCGCACAGGACTCTCATTACCTATTCTTGCATGTACACTCCCCTTGCTTATTGTCTCTCCTGAGGAAATGACTCATGCACAGAAGGGAGCACCCATCCAGTTATTCTGGAGGGAGCTGATAGACCCACTACCTGTTAAACGATCAGCTCAGTTGCAGTTGCTTCAATTTAAGAATATAGTCACAACACGTGGGAAGAATCATGAATCAGAAATTACTGAATTCAGAGCTATTACCATGAATCATGCTGTCACCTCAATGCAGGAATTGTCATTCTAGTGCTGCTCCCAGCATGCAGAAAGAAAGCGAACTGTATTAATTTAGAAAAAAATGCCCTTTGCAGAGTGTGATTTTAATAAATATCTTAGACCAATAGGTGCCACCATTGCACTGTGACAGTCACACAAAGTCTGAAAGAAAAAATAAGAGGAACTCTTTTGTTTCATAGTTCAGAAAATGCATTTTCTGGGAGAAAAAATAAGCAGGGTTTTTTTGTTTTGTTTTGGTTTTTTTTTCCCTTGGAAAAAGCAATTTTGGAAATGTAATTTTGTTGTTGGGGTTCTTCTTTTGGTTTCCTTTCCCTCCTGTCTTTTTTTTTTCTACCTGATTTATTCTAGCCACAATGTCACAACCTTGACATTTCTTTGTAATCATTCAAAGCCTTTGATCCCAAGTATCCAAATGAATTAAGCTTTAGTAAACTGTGTGGATGTGCCTTTGTGTCATTTTGCTGCTGAGCCAACACTACCACGGAATAACTTCATTTGATTAATTTCTCATTCCTTTGGTGACCTAAATAAGGCTGCTCTTACAATTCTTTATTGGATTTTTTCATGGAAGTCACACTAGATATACTGTTGCAAGTTACAAGGTACCATGGAAAATTCTGTTGAGAATGGAATGTTTTGATACTGATATTCCTTTGTTCCAAGTGTAATGAATGGAATTATGTGGTTTGGGTGTATTACTGACTCCTGTGCCCGTACTAGATTTTGCTCCAAAGCCTCTGAGTGCTGCTGTTTCCTAGGTAAAGACTGAAGAGAACAGCACTCTTCACAGTTAGAAATTCTGGAACTTAATTATTGAACCACTTAGGTGACTTTAGAGCATACCATATTAAATGCAATTTCTTTTCCTCATTTTAGGCAACTGTAATAGCATGGTACTGAGAAATGGCTTATACACATATACTTACAAAGCCAATTCAGATGGTAAGGGAAGTTTCCTATACTACCCAACTTACTTGTCTGAACCCAATTCAGTTTGAATCTCCAAGATGAGAAGAAAAATCCATAATCAATATCTTTTCAGTCCTGATATTTCAGTTCTTAACTCTTCTAGATGAGTCAGCAATTATTGAAGGTTTATGTGTAATGGAAATGGATGTAGAAAATATGATAAAGTAACTTCACTTTCTAGTAATTCCAAAATAATTTGCTAGCAGTAAATCAATACAAATATGACCTGAATTACACCAAACAATATAAAGATAAAAGACTTGCCCTACTTTCTTTGGTTATTTAGTCTTATCTGCATGACTGTATTTTATTTGGTTTTATTTTGCTTAATCCTGTAATGTGTCGTTAATGTACTAGTTGGAATACCCCACTCAATCACTTTCACATTGCATAGGTATCTAACATACCTAAGTTTTTCCCAGTAAACAAACCAGTTTTTCCACCTTGTCACTGAAGCTGCTGTCAGGGAAGAAAAGGAGATCTATAATGTTCCACATCTTAGTGAGTTAATGCCATTGTGGAGAGGAGTGCTAAGGGACACCTTAAAAACACCCTGCTCAGTTGGCTGACAACAGTCCAAAAAAAGCTCTTGAACACATCAGTGCAGCACAATGTCTGGACCACTATGCATTATTAAAAAAAAAAGTTTAATTTATCAAAATCCATTTTTGCTATATCTCTGCCTTATCTAAAGTAGACATGCCATATGTCATTGGCTGCCTTTTTTCCCAGTAAATTTATGCTAGCTCATGTATCTCTGCATTGTTTTCCCTACAGAAGGCTGCTTGGAAATATGTGCAACAGTTAAACTAAATAAGGTAAGGGAATGTGCTGATACACCATTATTTTTATCATTTGCTCAACTACAAATTGGCAGTTTTGGTCTTTGTCAGCAGTACAGCGGCCCCCCTCAGGCAGTGTCTGGCTGCAGGCTGGGGGGTTGGCTCAGTATCCTGGTTTGACACTGGCCAAATGCCAGGCACCCATAAAAGTCGTTCACTCACTCTCCCCTGCAGAGAGAGAGGAGAGAAAAATTTAATTAAGTGTTCATGAGTTAAGATGAGGACCAGGAGAAAACACTCCAAGGGCAAAACAGGTTCATCTTAGAGATACAAAGTGAGTTTATTACTAAAAAAATAGGAGCAGGATAATGAGAAGTAAAAGAAGCCTTTAAAGAACTTATTTTTTTTCCCAACCCCTTCCTCCTTCCCACTCACAGCACAGGCAGACAGGGCTTGGGGGTTTTGGTCAATCCATCACCCAAGGTTTTCTTCTGCTGCTCTGGGGGAGGAATCCTTTCCCTGTGAGGCTGTGGGGTGTCTCCCACAGTTCTCCATGAACTTCCCTGGCATGGCTCCAAATCTCACAAGCAACAGTCCTCCCAAAACTGCTGCGGCATGGGTCACTCTTCCATGGGGTGCAGTCCCCCAAGGACAGGCTGCTCCAGCCTCGAAGCAGGGCCCTCTGTCTCTATTCGGGTCTCCCACTGGATCACAGCCTCCTCTAGGCATCCGCCCCCTGCGGCATGGGCACCTGCCCCATGGGCTGTGGGTGGATCTCTGCATCCCCTGTGGATCCATGGGTTGTGGGTGGATCTCTGCATCCCTGGTGGATCTACAGGCTGCAGGGGCACAGCTGCTTCACCACAGTCTCACCACAGCCTGCAGAGGAATCTCAGCTCCAGCACCTGGAGCACCTCCTGCCCTCCTTCTCCACTGACCTTGGTGTCTCCATGTTGTTTTCCTTCACATGTTCTCACCTCCTTCTCTTCTCTGGCTGGAATTAAAACTGCTCTACCACGTTGTTTTGATTTTCTTCTTAAATCTGTTATCACAGAGGCATTACCATCATCTCTACTTGGCTCAGCCTCAGCCAGCAGCATGT
Source organism: Mixornis gularis (assembly GCA_003546035.1). Lineage (NCBI taxonomy): Eukaryota > Metazoa > Chordata > Aves > Passeriformes > Timaliidae > Mixornis > Mixornis gularis. The sequence goes on along the minus strand of QVAJ01000422.1, from coordinate 864 downwards.
CCATCTTCAGAGCCGTCAGGGATTGATTCTGCTGGACATGGTGGAAKCTTCCAGCAGCTTCTCACAGAAGCCACCTCTGTGACCCCCCTGCTACCAAAAACCAAGCCGTGCAAAACCAACACCCTCAGGAGGAGCACCAAACCTGGGAGAGAGAAATCCAAGTCTCCTTTAAAGAGAGTCTGAATGTTTCAACATTGGCCGACTTTGGTTACAAAACATCTCAGTGCTACTGACATGTTTTTATTTCATATAAAATATTTCATTATGCATAAACCTTCCTTTGTCAGCTAATATTTTCGCTAAAAATACAGGTAGCTTTTGCTGAAGAGCTTTCAGAATCTGCATCTGTCTGCCAGCTCATACATCACGAAAGGCAGGCATACCATCAGTAAGTGATAGAGAAGCTCAACTCAAATGCAAAAGGCAAGCTTACAGGAAAAGATGAGTCAATGAGGTGAGCAATCAGACTATTTAATACACCAGGCTGTCAGTTCTCTGTGAAGTCAATTAGACATCCAACTCCAGGATAAGGGTAATAATGAAAGGCTCTAAACATACCGAAATACTTACTCTGCTCTGCTTACTAGTCTGTGCTCTGGCCCAGAAAACCAATTCCACTGCTTTCATACTCACTCTTGCACTCAGCTTCTCCTTCTTAATTTGGATACAGGAAACCATCTACTTTTGCTAAACCATCAATGCTTTTCTAAAGTTGTCTTGGTTTGAAAGACAGGTATCTGCCAGGGAAACTGAGGTTCCCCTTAGAATAGAGAATATAAACACCACACCCCCCCGCCAAATTCTAATTTTTGCAATTAACGGCTCTCAGGCAAAGATTTGGGAGTAGGAATAACAACTATTTAC
>QVAJ01000421.1:383106-477839 GCA_003546035.1 Mixornis gularis | reverse complement strand
TTTTTTTTTTTTTTTCCCACTTCTTAAAGTGTGTGATGGCCTCAAGTTGCCTGCATCGACCTATCTGAGTGGAACTGCCATTTTCTACACCTCCCGTGGAAAAAAACTCAGCACTCCTCGACAGCAAAACGCCTCGGTGCTTCGTTTTTATTGTTACGAGGTTCCTTGGAACTCCCCAAATACAAACAGAGCGCAGTAACAGATGTTTAAGAAGTCAAAAAGATTTGCTGTTCCGTAAAGGGGGCAGGAGGCTTAAATAAGTTGATTTTTTTATGAGTTTCCCAATGCGTTGGTAACTGTAACCACTTTTGAAGAAATATTCATCCTCCTCTGTAGAAGTTCTAGCAAAGATAGAAAATATAACACAGCTCTGCTGGTTCAGATGCATCCAAATGAGGTTGATTTTAAAAAGGTCAAGACTTTATAATTATTCCACAGAAATAGTAGTAAACCACAAAAAGTTTTTTTTTTCTTTTTTTCTTTTTTTTTTGTTTGGTTTTTTTTTTTTCTGTTTTTAACTTCCTAGCACTGAAGTGGCACAAAGGCTGCCCAGTAGACCAGCCACTTATTTTCTTAAAATATTGTGCTTATAAACTATCTGTACAACTATTTAAACTTGCAGTAAAGAAAGATATTTAAAATGCTAAACTTTATGTACTCATACTAGGGCTGTTGCAGACCTAATTAGACACTTGTTTGTGAGCAAAAAATAATCACAATAATAAAAAAATTAGAGATAGGCTGGACCATATCAAGGACCATGTCAAGGAAAGAAAGTTCAGGTACCTTGCAAAATGTAAGGGAACCTGAAAGTTTGGTAGGGAGGCAGTTCAGCCATCCACACCCAATTAACCCCACCTCGAACATCTTGAATATTCTGTCCAGAAAGTCCTACAAAACTCACAGATATTCAGAGGTGTTAATTACAAGGGGGAGTTCAAACATGCAGAGAGAGACTTGTTAACTTGAAAGTCGAAAAAGAACCATAATTTTTTTTTTTTTTTTTTTTTTTTTTTCTGAAAACAAAGCCGTGTGAACCAGCCGTGGGTGCTTCTCCCCTGCTGACGGAAACCTCCCGGAAAGTTCCCTCGGGGTTCTCAATCCTGCCCTGGATTCTGGCAGGGTGCTCCCACCTGTTGTGCCAAGGAATGGGCTGGGGGCCAGTGCCCGGCCCTCTGTCCTTGTCCAGAGCCAGTTCCTGCCAGCAGTGATAAAAGGAGAGCCTGGATCCCTCCCCAGTCCTCCTGGCTCTCGGAACGCGCGCACCCCGAGACACTCGACAGCTCTTTCCATCTTGGCACCACCTCTCTGCCTCCTCTCAACGAGCTGAAGCCTTTCCATTCCTAACAGGCTGAAATCCCTCTCTCACTTCACATCCTGGCACACTTCCCACTGACTTCAATGGGAACATTCATCCCTCTTCTCCTTCTTTCTCAGCCTGCTGTTCAAAATACCCAGGCTCTTACCACTCACTGAATTAAACAGCACCTCTCAGGGCTCAGCCTCTCTCAGTGTCTCACTGGCAAGTACCAAAGCCAAAGTTTGTCCTGGCTTGTGGAGTTCATATTTTGACTCAGCAGCAGCTGAGCTGGTTGAGAACTGGGGGGGCCTCAGGTTCAAACTAGCTTCACTTTGCTGTACCTCTAAGTGTGGTCCCTTCTCGGCCTTCACTGCACGGCCCTGCATCAATGGAGCGTGCACTGAACTTGTTCTGCCACCTTGGAAGAGTGCTAAATACCACTGCAGAAATAAAGAAATACCAGGTAAAACAGAGCAAGGTTACCTTTGGACCGACTCCAGCAGAACAACCAGCTTCACTGCCAACAGATCAGGGAGCTACACCAGTAAAAAAAAGAGGAATATGAACCCCTGTGCCTGCCTCAGTATCCCTGCTACTGATAAAACTGGGTGAGTGCAACCTGTCCTCTTAAAATGAACCAAGGGCTGGGGAAGGAAGCCTGCTTGGAGACTGAATATCAAGACAAGAATAAAAATAAAATGCAACCTTTTTCTTTTTTCTTTCGGTAAAAGAAACCCTGAAATGTTTGCAATTTTAAAAGAAAATCGTCACGCGACGGCCCCGGCTGAGGGCAGTATCAAGAGTTTTAAAGTTAACAATTGTCTCTCTCTCACATCTCCCCACAGCTTTGAAATAAAATGGCCCCAGTTCTTTAGCATCTTTAGGTTTGTGTTTGGGCATGTAGCAGACAGTCTGCATCACCTGAGTACCAGGAATTCATCTGTTTTCCCCCTTCCCCCCCCCCAATTTTGCTGGCACTCGCAGACAGACAAGGCATTTGGGGTATGTCAGTACCAGCCCATCTCTAGTTATCAACAGAAGTTTGTGAGGCAAAATAGCTATTCTTATCTGTCCAGCAGCTGCTTCAAAGCTCTTTCTATGTTCATTCTGTGCCCAACTCTAGTCACTCCAAGGTCTATCAGATCTTCCTTCTGTAGATTTGGTAAATGTGTGCCATCTATTTCATTGTCCATAAATGTTTCTTTATGTTCACCTAAGTTTAGACTTTCCAACCAATCTGCCACATCTGGTTTAGTCCACAGGTGGACAGGCTTAGTTGTAAAAGGCTTATTTGAGATTGGCTGTTGTAATATTGAGGGAGAAGGAGACCTGCTGCGCCCTGTGGTCAAGCCAAACAAGTCCCCAGAAGGGGGTTGGCTGGGTAGGCTAAATACATCGGACAGAGTTGGAGAAGGAGATGAGGCTGAAGCAGAAGCAGTCAGAGGAGCAGGCAGGATGTCTTTATTAATCTCTGTTGGTGAAACCACAGGGCTGGGAGCGTGCCTTGCTCCTGAGGTCCTGCTGTCATAGTCTGGGGACCTGCTCTGCAGTGAGATCGGCTGGCTGGCTCCGGGTCGGACAGTGAAAGTGATTGTTGTACTTCGTGTACCTGAGACAGTACTCATGACTTCCGTGCTCCTGCAAGTGCAAACAGACAGGCACAGTTAGAGCTGCTGGCCACCAGGATGGCCCCATCAGCACACGGGAATTACGGCATGGGAATGCTTGGGGAGTTTCGCATTTTAACTAAAAGCACAAAAATCGGATCGTTAACTCTTTCCCAGAAAACCACCACCAATGGTAAGCCATAGTTAAAGACAAAACCTTTGCTTATGAGCAGTCCAGGAAAAAAACACCTTCCAGAGCACGTTCTCTCCCTTTGTAATACCTGTTCCCAAATTAACTCCTGGTTAAATGAGAAACACTGAGTGGAACAAGTACACGAGCACTTGGAGCTCCCTGTGAAGCACGACCAGGATTTGATCTTCCCTTTGCCGAGTGGAGGGTTCAGTTCTGGCTTTACACATAACACAGCTAATAATAGTGGCTGTAGAAAGTTTCAGGAGCACTGGACTTTGGATCTTGGGGCTTCACCCAGTGGATTTTGCAGAATGTTAGTAGTGCTGTTTGTTTATAGAACAAGCTGCTCTTATTTCCCTTTCTATCCACGCTTTAAACATAAAACAGTCCTTCTAAGGTGCCTAAAAGGTCTCAGTGTCTATTTCCTTCCACAGAGAAATTATACTTTGGCAGTTTCACTGCAAAATTAAGGAGACAAAATTCTTTTTCCTGTGCATGACTGGAGGTGATGTGGCTGGGATCAAGCTCTGCCTAAAGAAAATGAGTTTCAGATTACAAAGGAAGCAGGCATGAACCTCGCTGAGAGGCTCGCTCTGATGCCCAGCCTGACAGGGTGGGTGAAGGAACACAACCCTCTGCTTCTGCCTGCTGGCTACAGAAGCAAATTTAGAAGGTTTGGGTCTGTTCATGTCATCAAAGGCTTGACCCCACAGCCCTTATTCCCGTGGGAAGACCCTGCCGGTCAGCGCTCGCCCTTCGGGACGCTCCGCAGAGCCCTTGGACGCCGGGAGCTCCAGCGCTCTTCACTTCAGAAATAACCTGCCAACTGGGAAAACCTTCAGACAACTAATTTAAAGCACTTGCAGACCAAAGGAAGGGTTTATTTATCCTGGAAGCAATGCCACAGAGTCCAGAGGATGATGTGGCTGATGCTGTACTGAGATTTCCAGCACAGACCCTGACAGAAGCCCTCTGTTTCTGAGCTCCACACTGTCCCCAGGCCTGGCCTGCCTGGGGATGGCTTGGGTGCATGATGTCAGATGGAAATGCTTCCATTAATCCAGCAGATTCACTGCTGGGCAGAAAAGATCTCACGGGGCTGAAGGAAAAGCAGGGTAATGGGAACGTGGGGCAATAACAAACAGGTTTTTCATCCCTTTCTCCTCTACTGCAGCCCTGAGCTGGAGACAGTGATTCCCTGGCTGGCTGCTGGCTTTGGAGAGCCCTGAGAGTGTTCCCTGAATCACCCCTGGGGCTTTGGCACTTCACCAACAACCCAGAGCCCAGGGAGGTGCAGCTCTGCCACTCTCAGCAGGTGCCATTCAAATAAAGCTCCCTGTCAGGAGAAGAGCACCGAGAATAACTTTGGGGAGAACACACATCTAATTCACACCAGCATTCCCGCTGATTTCCCACAGGCTGCTCCACGTATTTCAATGGGAACAGGGGGATCTCTTTGCAAGATTGGTACTTCACTTAAAACCCAGTAGGAACAACGCTTCCAGCACTTATGGCACTGTAATTTAACAAAGAAAGGAAACACTTGGCAAGGTTCTGAGTGTTTCCTGTGATGTTTTTGGCACCTAATGGCTCTCATTGTCTTCCAGGGCTGGAGCTGAGCCTTCTTACAAATAAAAAGTCTGTGGCAAGAGACTATTAAATTCTCCTAACCAAGGGGAGCAAGTTATTTCCACCTCCTTTACCTCAGCGTTAGGCGTTAGGAGTCTCATGCTCATTACTAAGGCATGATATAATTTAAAACAAACAAAAAGCCTGCTCTGAAAAATGCTGGGGTAGTGCTATCCTAGTGATGGCAAGAATGAGCTTTGTATAAATGGGGAAATGAATCCCTGATCTTTACCTGCAGTCACTCTTCTACTTAACTTTCCCGTCTTGCAAATACTAGAAATGAGGGGTTTGTATTTACACCCATTGTGGCAAGATCAAATGGATGATGAAAATCCACCTTCTTTTATTTGCAGGTGATGAAAGACAATTTCTACTGCTTGACTGACAGCTCCAGGCTCAGTGCTTTGCAACTCACTTTTGCTGCTTCTCCTCCAGACTGCTCCTCTTAAAGGCTCCCTGCCCAGCCTTGTTCAGGAAACGACTGTCAACTCTTCCTTTAAATCAAGGATGTTAAGGCAGTGAAAAATACCCCTCAAAAGTAAACTCTGTGCTCTCATTTGAAGAGTTCCTTGGCTGGTGTTCCCTGACTGTCCCAGGGTGAATACCCAGGGTGAGCAAGGCATCCCAGGCATCCTGGTCCTTTGCCTTCTGTCAGCCTGGATCAAAGCATTGGCTTCACATGGCTGCAAGCAGTAGCAGGAGGTCTGAGGGCATCTTGCTTTCTCCAAGCCAGAGGTTCGAGGGTTGCTGATTATTAAAACCAAACTCTGGGATAGTGATAAGATTTTTTTTTTAATTTATTTTATTTTAGCTGCTTGCAGAGGTTTCAGCACCAGCTCAGTTCGCAGCCATGTGAGTGCTCAGCTCTTGTGGCACGGGCACAGCCCTGGTGAAGCTCAGGGAAATCTGCTGAAGCACTTCCAGGCTTTCAGTTCCATCCTTTTCACTCCAAGATTGTTTTTCTGTGTTCTTTCCCCCCCCCTTTTCCACCTGCCATATCAACTCCATTCCTTCATGCTGCACTGTAATTGTAATCCAAGGGGAAAAAAAAAAACCAAAAAACCCCAAGGATATTTATGTAACTCTTATGCATCCTAAATTATAATTTATGACATCTCCCATATGATCTGGGGTGCAGACACAGCCTTGAAACCATCATCTGTCTTGCATTTTATGGTTGATTGGTACCCTGGTCAATAAGGAGCAGGCACATTCCAGCCTGAGAGCAGGCACAATTTGTTGTGTTATGGGGTTCCCAGATTTTTAATCAGAGCCATTTCTTGCGCCTTATTTGATCACATCTGTTATCCTAAACACGTTAAATCCACATTAAACCTGCCCAACCCCAAATTTCATTTTAAAAAAGGTGAAAAGTCCGATAATTATTTTAAATAAAATTTGCTCTATTAGAATCGGCATATGGTGGTAATTTATAAACATTTGCTGCTGTGAGCCTGCACTGATTGCAATGCCCATTATGTTGCCTCATATTAAAATCAAAATATATAACCTATATGTCACAACCATGTGGCCTCCGAGTATAAAAGCCATCAGCACAGCTTGGTAGGCAAGAAATACTTTTAAATTTTAAATTATATTTGCAAGATTCAAATTTACTGTTAACTTAATATCAGAAGCAAATCAGTGCAGCAGCTCCCATGGAAAAAAATAAAAAACCCACATTATCCTCAGCTCCTGAGAGCTGTTTTACCCTAGAACTTTCCAGAAGGCTTGGTGGCTCTGACACAGCTTTTCCATTGTATCAAAGGAAAGCATCTTAAAAACCAAGAGGAGCAACAAGTGGAGTCCCTGTAGAGGGGCACTGCAAGAAATTAAATTCGTACAGATCTTGGAGGCTGCACAAACCCCAAACTTTGCCTTCACCTCTGAATATTTTTACTCTGTCGTCAGAGGCAAACTGCAGGGCAGGAAAGTGAGCCAAGAATTGTCAGTTTTGGGGGCAGGTGAAGAACAAGGGCTGACGTGATGACTGGCAGGATCCAGAGCTCCTCACAAGGGTGTTATTTCGGGGAGAAGAATTGAGGGATGCTCAGTGTCTGCTGCCAGGGAGGAGCAATCGTGAGGGTCTGTGGGAGTCTGTCTGTGCAGGAGCAGGAGTTTCCATGTGAAATGTCTGGAAAGCAGCAGGAAAGGGGATGGTGCTGGGCCAGGAGGCAGCCTCAGCCCTCTCTGCTTGGAGAACTGCAGGGAAAAGGGAAGCTGGAAGGAGAACAGGGGGAAGCCCACAGCTTTCAAGGACACAAGACAACCACAAGGGCTGGTTTGTCTTTACTTTTAGCCTCACAGAGGGGTGTAAAACTGTATTAAGCATCCCTCCCCACCCCTCCACCTCCCAGAATCGGGCCATATCTGAAAAGTCCTGCCCCTTGTTTAGGTGCTCAGACACATTCAGGAATCTGGCCTTATGTGCTCATGTTACCAACATATTTTCTGAGTACTCCTCTGATGAATGTGGCTTTTATTTCACCTTGAGATGTCATCCTAGGTCCCATTTTTAGGATGGCTACCATTTCTGGATTAGGATGGTCTAATCCACACTGCACTGTGAGAAACACAGTCATCACCAAAGTCACTGAAATGCAATAACAATGAGTGAGCATTAAAAAGCAGCAGAATGTACAACACAGAACAGTCCATGCTTTATGGTTGGCACTTACTTCATGGCACTTCAGCATGGCCCTCCTCTGACAACAGCAGTCATGACAGCAAATAAAAATGACAAAATGGAATGACTGAAACACTGCAGAAATCACTGACAAAGCAAGCAGTCCTGTGAAATCGGCTGGCAAACAGTTAACGACGTGAAATGAGCCTAATGGGAGAGCAGCAAGTGAAAAATCAAGGCACTTATTCCATCCTCTGCCAAACACAGACATCCTTTACAATAAACCAAACGTAGGATCAGTCCCTACAAAGGACTCACTACTGAGTTCTGTTCTGCCTTACCTGTTCGTGGAAAAAAAAACAAACAAAAAACTTTTCCAGGTACTCATGAAAAAACATAATTCATTGATGGCCAAAACCAATGGTCAGCTTCCCTTTTACAACTTATTTTTCCAGCACAGTGCAAGTTATTCTTCCTAGAGGGCTCAATTCCACAGCATCCTCCATAACTCCCACACTTACCAGGAGTATTTCCCACCACCAGCAGTGATGCCAATGTGCCCGAGAGGCCACGGGATTGTGCAAACGCCGCTGGACAAACACAAAAAACCTCAGAAATGTTTTTCCCCTCTGGCAAAGCCATGGATCATTTTGGTGTGGTGCTGGTGGAGAGCAGCAGGAGCTGCTGTTCATTATTCCTCATCAGTGCTCCAGAGGTATGGAGAGAGGGAGGATGCTGTGTTCCCTGGGGGCTGAGCTGTCTGTCCCTGGCAGCCCCTGGGTTTATCCTGCCTCAGAGCCATGCTGCCTTCAGCCCCTGGATCTCAGGGGCTGGCACCTGACAGAGCAAACACTCCTCCTCTCTCCCAGGGAAAGCCCTGCTCTGCTCTTCTCCCAGTCCTCTCATCAGCTCCCTATAACAGCCAGGGGCCTCTCAAGTGGATTTATAGCCCTGCTGTATTCATGGCACTGTTGGTTGACACATCCCACTGATGCCTTGGGCAGGCTGACCTGAAACAGAAATTGGACAGAGCTAAAAAATAAAGTAGGGATTTATTGGAAGGCCTCTAGGATACACCTTGGGCAGGGTGGCTACACCCAGGGTGGACTTAGAATCATCACAAAATGGCTGATTGGTCACAAGATCTTACATTTTTATAAGTTTTGGTCCATTTGCATATTGGGGTTTAATTGTCCAATTCCAGCTTCAGGCTGTGAGGTCCCATCCTTCTTGTTCCTCCCTCCAGCCCACCCTTGTTTGTGCTTTTGGGCCTGAAAGTTGTCCTTGGTCTCCAGCAGGAAAAGGATTTGTTTTGTCTACTTATTCTGTAAAAAGAGCTTGCTAGCACTTAATGTGAGGCTCAGAACTGCACCCCTGGGCAGCACAGAACCTGAAAATATGAAAGCTGAAGCTTAAGGCATTGCCATCCTCCTCACCTGCAGGAGGACATGGATAAACCAGATTAAAACCTCTGTCACCACAACTGATGGCTGTAATTCCTCAAAGTAAACGGTGGCCAGAATTGGGAGTGGGATCTGGAGCTCTCTTCCTGAACCTTGTGATCAAACCCTTTAATTACACTTTAATTAGTACAGAGTAAGCAAGCACATCCTCTCACTTCTTCCTCCTTTCCCTTCTCCTGCTGGGCTCCTTTTTCCTATCCCACGGGCTGGTCACTGCCACTGAGGAGCAGATGGTTTCCAGCCAAGCGTTTCCATGCTCTATTTAAAAATCTTGAAGCTCGGTGTCTCCATAAGAACCACAGGAAAACTATAAATACACCATGGAAAATGATTGCTAAACCAAGGTGCAGAGAATAAAAAGGAAGTTTAGGGTGGTTTTAATGTAATCATTGAGAAAGGCTGTTCAGGACCATAGAAGGATCTCTACATTTATCAGAAACACACAAAGATGGTGTTTTTATGGGTTACTGCAGCCAGCCATTACCCAACTATCTGTAGCTTAATTTAACCCTGTGCCACCCTAACAGGGCAATTGCCTTGAGTGAACCCTGGTTTTACATCTCCTGCCTGTGCAAAGAGAATTCCTACTGGGATTTAGGATTCCAATCTGGTCTGTCAGTTCATGTATACGGCCCCATGAGCAGATACATATTTTTAATTTCATCAGGCTGCCTGTGCTGCGAGCACCGCCCAAGCAAGCCTGTGAATGCTGTTCCTATTTATAACTCTTCCCAATCCCTCTCCTTGGCTGAAGGATAGGAACAGGCTCATTTATTATCACTGCTCTGTTCGCAGAGCTAACGAGTYGTTCTTTAATCTAACAGAATCCCTGCTTTTTGTGAGCCAAAATTCCTTGGTCCCTCTCTAATGCTGCCTCACAGGGGAAGGGCTGCAAGCTCAACAATTGGTTGTCATAAGCTTTAGAGTATTAAGGGGGGRAAAAAAATACCAAGGAACTCCAGGAATTTTACCCTTGCAGTTTAAACACTAGCTTTTACACTTGAAATTTTCACAAGATGGTATTCCTTGGTCATAATATTTGACAGCTTTGTAAAAAAATTGTGTCAGTCGTGCAGTCGGGCTAGAAAGGCTGTAATTTATTTAAGTTTTAGAGAGATAAAGCAGGAGTAGAAGCAGTGAAAAAAAAAAACACCACAGGGCTTCTGGCTCCACAAGTGAACGTGTCCATTTCCATCTCTCTGCCTCACCCTCGCTGAGATGAAAAGACACAGCCTGCAGCACCTTTTCAAACACACTTCCAGTGTCTGCAGACTGCTGGCTCTCTTCTGCTGTCTCCTGGATTCTTATTTGCTTAAAAAAGAAATCCTTAGCAACCTTTCCTGGTGGTTTTAGCAGCTTTAATCCAGCTCACAATTAAGAAGTAATCACATTGGTTTGGAAAATGGCAGGAAAAATCAAAACCCAGCCCCTCCTGTCTCCTTTTCCCACTGGGAATGCTGTGGAGGTGTCATTTTCTCCCGCAGCCAAATGACAGCCAAGAGTTTTGCTGCTCTTTGCCTCTGCCAACTTATCCCATTTATTCCCTCACAGCTCTTTTGGCACTGGTACATCCCAGGATCCTCTCTCCAGTTTGCAAAGATGAGTGTTGGTGTTTACTTTTCAGGGAAGAAGCAGGATTTCAGCCCCAGTGAAACTTCCACCCCCCCCCAATCGAGCCTCTGTGTTCCATAATGAAGATGTAGCGATTTGCCAAAGCTGAGTCAGAAAAATTTAAAAACCTCAAGGACAAAGAAAAAAAAAAGCAACATAAATTTGTAACACTAAGTCAGCTCTTCCTCTAAAAGGTAACATATGGGGCTACTTCTGCTTACATAACAGTTTGCTTTTCTCCAGTGAAGTGCTATAGTTTCTCAAGTTTTCCCCACCCTTTATACCTTTAAAAATGTATTTTCACCAAAAAAAAAAAAAAAATCTATTTACTTCTACTTATCATTTTGTTCTCAGCAATGAGAATACTTTGACATATTTATAGTGTATTGTAGTCGGTAGTTTCGGTTATTATCTAATAAAACAGGGATGCTAAAGACCTCCACTGTAACCTGGAAATACCTTTCAGTTTAAAAATAAAAGCTGATAAATAGTATTATACGCATGAAGCTACAGACAACATGTTCACGGGGCTTAACAAGAAGCATGATCAACATCTAACAAAAATAATGTGGGTTTTTATCATGTATGAAGGCTTTTCCTGCAGAGCCAACTCAATTTCTGCTCCGTTCAGTCAAGCGCCACTGAGAGGAATTCCAGAATTTCTGTCTTTTATTCCCATTTCTCARTTCTAAAAATTGAATTCCCTCACCGTCACCAGTTTGATGACTTCCATCCTGCAGGAAGTGATATCTGACTGTGTGATGCTGAGGCTGTGGATCACACTGTTTTCTGAATGAGCAATCTTTGCAATCAGCAGAGACACCCTTCCCTTATAAACAAATGATCTTCATGCTTGCAAAGTGCAGCAGCTTTCCACAGGCTGGGMTATTTATTAACCACCAGAATAATTCTAATAAAATTGACTTAGGTGGCATCTTTTTTAAAAAAAACCAAAAAAAMCCAACAAAGCCAGCATAGTGCTTTTGCAAAAAGCAATACCTCGGTCTSCTAATAAAACTTAAAAAATTACCTTTCTTTTTTTCATAACTGTGGATTTCATGATATTATGTCCACATTCCACACAGATGTGGTTTAGTGATAACAYGGACAGTGCAAAGTGATTTTAACCAGCAATTCTCTGAAATACTTTATGATGAAATAGATTAGGAGAGGTCTCAGCGTGAATCAAATGACACCACACAGCGAATGCAAAGCAACCTCTGGCAAAAAAAACACTTTTTACCCCTTTGAAGTCAAAATACCTCACGGGACTGAAGAAAAATTAAATTATCACCCCTTTTTAAAATGAAAGACACTAAAGAGAAAAAAATKAAAGAGAAATCTAAGAAATTCACATCAAAACAACTGAAAGGTTTGTGCAAACCTTGAAACTGAAGGCTGAGAAAGCTCCTGTCCTATCATGTAGGCAACACAAATGTTGACAGTGTAAGAAATTCTCGTTTGACACAGATTATTTGTTAAGCAAATACAGAGTACGCTCTTCTTTAATCTATGTGATTTACAGGAGAAGTTAGCAAAGGGGTGGCAAAAAAAAAAAAAATCAAGCCTTTTTAGAAAATGATTTGGTTAATTACTTTTACCTTGTACTGAGACTCGCAGTTTTCGTTCCAGTCGGCGACTCCAATCCCTCCCCTGGCTTTGAGGATTTCTCTCTGTTCATTTGCTGGAGTATTGAGTTCAATTCACTAATGACATTAGCCTTGGGGCCTGAGAGAATCGGGCTTTTCACCTCCGGCACRTCCCCCCAGAGCTTGGATGTCCTTTGGGGGACAACTTTTGCCAGGTTGGGCTGGGCACTGATGGGAGGCGGGGGCGGAGCGGGAGGAGGGATCACAAAGCTGTCTACAGTTTCCTCGATCAGCGCGTCCTTGTAAAGTGCATTGCTTTTGTTGATTATGGGCTTCATTTTTGGCTTAGGAGGTACTGGGGGTTTGTCCACCAGAAATGTTTGCCCATCTGCATAGACTGTACAAGTATCCACGTTCTCCCCCCCTTCCGAGGATAAGGTAGAGATGCTGGACACCGTTGAGATAGTGCTGGTTGTCTCTAGGTGATGGTCGCTGCTGCTCCGGCTGTCGACCTCCTCGATCCCAGAGTCGGCGACGTTGTCGAAGCTGTCGGGGGGTGGCAGGAAGGAGGCAGGCAAACAGTTTGAGAGACCCGCTTGCTTTTTGCCGTCCAAGGAGTTTGCAGGCTGGCTGGGCGAAGGGGCGCCGTTCTTCCTCTGCGCCATCAGGTCCGTCAGCGCCGCGCCGGGCGCCAGGCGGTCGTCGGGGATGTCGAAGCTGTTGGCAAACTCCAAGGGAGGGGGTAGCGGCTCGGTGAATAGGAACTCCTCGTCGATGTCCACGGAGGCCAGGGGCGGCGGGGGGATGCGGAAAGGCAGGATGACGGGGTCGTCCACRGAGCTGGCGGCCACGATGGTTTTGCAGGGAGAAGCCGGGGGCTCGGGAGCGGCGGGGACGCTCAGCTCGCTCTCCGCTTCCTCGCTGCCCTCCGGCCTCTCYGGCGGGGAGTTTTCAGGGCTTGGCTCCATCTCGGCTCCCTTTTCCTCCTCATCCTCGGGCATATCGTCCGACTTTGCCGTGTCCACCGTGTGCACCATCAACAAGCCAGCTGATTTTTGCTGCGAGGTATCCACGATGTTTATCAACATGTTCTTCTTCTCCTCAGCTTTCTTTTCTTTCCCTGCATCCAACTCGTACTTGTTCTCAGTCTCCTGCCGTCTCAAGAGGCCGCGGGTATTTTGCCTGGTSACGGTGGCAGTAACAGGAAAAGTCGTTTCCATGTTGGGTCTCAGCTTGGTGTCGATGTAAAGYGGTTTGTTCAGGTCGGTTTTGACGGCGTCCCCTTTGCCTGGAATCTGCTGCGTCTGCTCTTTCATGGCTCTGTCCCTGGCAGAGAGCGCGAGGGCAAGTGGCGAGTTAGGATCCAACAGCTTCCCTGTGACCGGGTGGACGTAGCTATCCGAGCCGGGAGCGCTCGCRGGCTTGGCCGCCGCCGTACTGTTGTCAGTACCTTTCGTTTTGGACGGAGCATTCAACGTCCTTGAGTCGCTCTGGCTGCCGGGCTCGTTGCTGTTAAAGAGGTTTTCGGGCTCTCTGGGGGCGGGGATCGGTGACGGCGACATGAGCTGTCTGAAACCGTCCTCGCTGCTGAACATCGCCTCCTCGGTGAACTTGGACTGCCTCATCCGTGGTGTCGGYGGGGTTAGTCCGACATCCTCGTCTCCCAGGTCTGTGGAGAGGAAGGCCGGGGAGTTGCGCCTGGCTTCCAGCCTCTTTTCCCTGTCCCTCACGGCCCCTGCGATGGCTGCTGCGAACGGACTGCTGACTCCCAGGCTGTCGTCTGGCCGGAGCTGTCCGGGCTGCTCTGAAGACTGAGGATCGATCTCCATGCTGCTCCCTTGGCTGCTTTTCCCGCTGCTGCTGGTGGATGGCTCTTTGACGATGATGGTTGGGATTGGAATAGAGCASGTCTTCTCTGGACTGTCCTCCACGTTGGATTGTTTCACCAGCATCCCCTTCCGCCTGGCTGGCTTGGCCGGCACGTAAACTGCTTTGCTGGCGATCTTCCCGACCTCGGAGTAGGGGTTTTCAGGCATCTGGCCCCTCTTGCTCCTGAAATTGGCCTGAGCCGCGGCACTCCGGTTGTACAGGTCTTCCGAGTCCAGGGAGTACCGGTCCAGCTCCCGCCGGTAATAGATCCCTTTGTCCCTTATCATGGTCCCCACGCTCTCRGGCCTGACCAAAGAGATTTTTGCACCTGAATTCTGGTTAAAGGGAGGTTTGATCGTTCCGTAGCTCCGGGACGTCAGGGATTTGGGGGAGTTGTACAGAGAGGGAGAAGGTGGCGGCGGTGAGGGAGGTAAGGACTGTGGTGGCGGTGGGATATCTTCAGAGGTGTCAGGCATTGAAAGACTCCTGGTAAACTTCAGCATAGGAGGGGCCAGAAACTGCCGCTCTTCCTCCGTTATTCCTGAAAAATCAGAGAGTGCATTTAAGACACTGCCACATCCACTGGGATCCGCCACGCTGGACTATTTCTCCATCCAACCCAAAATTCCAGGGTGCATTCCCCGTGGCATGCGGAGTATGCAAAACTCCAAAAGAGATCTCTAGGGTTGATTCCCACCATAATCATTCTTTCCTGYTGGACATGCCAGGTGCCAGGATTGAAAAGGATGCTACGGAATTTTAATTAAACTGACGTGCAGGCAAATGTTTGGGGTTTATGTATCATCAAGGTGGCTGTAGAAAAGCACATTTTCTTTGAAAATATTGAACAGGGAAGGCATTCTGTGCAGAGGACCTGCTTCTGTCTTGCTCTAGCACTCTACAAATGCACATAATAAAACAACTCAGAAACCTAATGAATTTTTAAGATGCAATTGAAATTTAGCACAGGGACTGTGAAGATCTTATTGGGAAAAAAACCCATATTGTTGCATTTCAAAAGATGACATTATRTCATTACAAATATGGCTTTTAACATAAATAAACTGGGTAATACTGGGATAGTTTGGATGCTAATTTTACAACAGCATAATGCGTTTCTAAATTAATAAAAGTCATTGCTAAGATTACTAACAAGAACAAAAAAGCCCAAATTTGGTCTGTTCTTTGTTTCTTTGTTGTAAAAACATCTATTGCCACCATTTGAAATAAGGAAAAAAAGGTGAATTTTAGTCCATTTGATCAAAAGGTTTTCTTTGTGAACTACACAGCATTACAATGCTTTCACCCAAATAACAAGGAAAAAAAAAGGATAATGTTTTGCCCTAATGTTTTTCAAAAGGCTTGTACTGATCTTTTTTTTTCTTGTCCTTGTTAGAGGGCACATTCTAAAGAAAACAACCAAATTTTAATTCCGTACTTGCCAAGCAGAATGTGGAAATGACACCACCTTACACTTCTTTTCTCATGAGGTTTGTATAAAGATTAAACAGCCACTCACTGGGGCAAAGACGTCGGAGAAACACGCTTTGGGAAAGAAGCAAAGTTACTCCAAGTATGCTATAATTGAACAACACCATACAAGAGAGGCATTTTACCTATAGATTTTTGTCTTCTCATTGTACCCCGAGGTATACCCAGAAAAGGACCTTGAGGGCTCCCTGGGACAGTGGGTGTCATCACAGCAATACCCTGTCTCTCATACATGGACTACAAAAGAAGAAACAGAAACCCCAACAGCATTAAAGTACGAAAGTCTCTCCCACGTGGAAATAATGCCTCGTCCATTACCCCTTTCACTGAGAACTCTTATGGAAAATAATAAATCTGGGGTTGTTTTTTGGGGAGGAGGGGGAGAGAAAGGGAGMGCTGGGCTTTGTTTAGACACTCATGGAAGGACAGCAGCTGTAAGTGGAGTTTGTTGATGTTATTTACAAGGCAGCAGCTTAAGGCGGGCAATGGGAAAGTACGCCCAAAATGCAATAAAGCCAGTTATCTTTTTTACCCACAGAGTTTTGTAAGATCAAATCCTGCACTTGAACGATGCAATTTCAGAGTTCTGGCGTTTAATTTTTAATACGTGCTATAGTATTAATGTCAATTCTTCCCTTACAAAGCCTTGGGCAGTATTTAATCAAGGAATTAGATAAATTAGTAGGAATAAAGCAGTGCTTCGGGGCCCCCACTCACATTCATATCTGTAGCTGAGGGAAAACATCTACTAGAAGGCCGCTGTTTTATAGTTGCCACTCTGGAGTCCACAGTTGCATTGTCTGCAATTCTTGATGGCTTGGAAACTGGCACTATTTCATCCACCTTATCTGTAATATAAAAGCATTCAGTAAAATAAACATCACTCGTCCCAAGGAACGGAAAAGTTAATTATTGCAAGGTCAAAGGAAGAGATTTACTTTTCAAAAAAATGCAAAGAAAAAGTTTTTTTGGCATTTTAACAAGGCAACGCTTGAGCATCATAAGTCGTGCAAGCCGAGCACTTTTTATTGCTGCTACATAACATGCATGCTTTAGTTTTAAGCCTGCATGCATTTAATGTTTACTTAGTGTGACTCGAAAAACAATCCTCTTCTTCAAACCTTCAAAATGTGAAGGGAGAATATCTATATAGAAATGGAAAGAAGACCTTTAGAAATAGTGAATCCGTACAGCACTGTTTCAAATAGAGATAAGCAGACTGTACTTAGGCATCAGAATTTCAGTGATATTTTGGACAATAACAAGTACTCCAGAAGTGCTCTTTTATGCCTATTCTCCTTAAGCAATCACATCCTGATCTGCTCACACTCTTGG
Organism: Mixornis gularis; assembly: GCA_003546035.1. Lineage (NCBI taxonomy): Eukaryota > Metazoa > Chordata > Aves > Passeriformes > Timaliidae > Mixornis > Mixornis gularis. The sequence continues at coordinate 461,126 of QVAJ01000421.1, read as the reverse complement.
ACTTGTAGGCTAGCACTGCTAACTGCATCCTTTGTTGAAATGAAAGTTTTATATGCATTCCTGGATTTTTTTTTTTTAAATTTTATTTTATTTCTTTTAAATTTCTTTTAATAAGTGGACAGTTTGGGAATGTATTTAGTCGTGGTCAGAAGCAGACCAAAAATAGGCAAAGTCCAAATCTCAATGAGAACTTCAACGTTTGGATTTGGGACTCTGATCTACTGCGTGATGTGATGGTAAAATACAGGGAAAAGTTTAATCAGGATATTCCAAAGCTGAGTGCTGGTGTTAGCCCCGTCTCCAGCTGAAACAAGGTTCATCAGCATTTCATACAAAATGTTACTCCCTCACACTGAAGACCTCAAAGTACACTATAATCAACTAATTATTGCCTGACAGCTCCTTTTTTTGCCCCTTCTACTGCTACAAAAACCAAGGCACAGAGAAATTTAATCACTAGCCCAAGCCAACAGGAGAGTTTGAGTTTGGAATCTCCACTGGAATCCAAAATGGAATCACACCAACAACTTTCCTTACTACGCCTTCCATTGCATTTGCTTGCCTGTATCATGTTAACTAGTGTCTTTTCCTTTGAAGTTTCACCAAAACTAGGATTAGTTGCATAGCCTGTGGTGTTTCTGTGAGTGGAACACCTCAGCCTGGCTCCTAGGCTTCCACAACACGAGTCAGAGCAGTGCTACTTTTCAGCAATCAGCTCCATCTCCCAAWTAATTGATTATTTGTCAAACAAGGATAGTTACTTGATTAGGATACTACAGACTTAAAATAACCCCAGGTTTTTAAGGTGATCTAGAGCTGGTGTTACTATCCCAAGTATTACATTTAGGGATTTAAATTTTACCTCGCTGGAGAGCAGTGCACTCAGGGCCCTGGATATTGATATGGATGGGAATAAGGCAGAAGGAAAAGAGCTTTTGATCCCTCTATACAGTAGATCTGGTTGATGCAAGGATGATATTTTAAACRGGAGAAGAAGAGAGGGAAGAACTTTTAGCCTTTGGGTTGGGAAGAAGGTTGTCCTAGAAGTGGATATTTCAGTGTCACAGAGGGTCAGGGAGCAGGCAGGAAAGGAAAGGCTGAGYAGGACCAGTAAGCTGAACACTGCAGAAAACTGTCTCACAAGAGTAGTGTTGCTGTTTCTTTTCAATTGAAGTTAGCATTCAAGTCTTTTCATTGGTCTGCTTAATTTTTTTTTTTTTTTGGTGGGGTTTAAATCATCCAGTGGAAGGAGAAAAGGAAAAAAAAAATTCTTAAAGTTGTCACATGTATTCAAAAATAAAAACCAGCTTCACGTCACATTTCATAAGGCTCTGTAATACAAACTTCTGAAAGAAAAATATCTGCACTTCTGCTCAGCAAAAAGCATCAGAAAGCAACGGTGTAACCATGAACATTTACCCTACACAGCAAAAATATGGCTGGACTGCAGAATGRTACTCAGGGGATCTATCACCAAGAGCTTCAACTGGGCAGAGATCTCCTCTTAAGGCTCTCCCACCCTTGTTCTCATCCCAGAAGCCAAACAATTAATCTTTGGGATACAGAAAGAAGGAAGCCTTGGAAACTGAAGCACTCAAAATCTGCACGTGAGAAATAGAAATATACCACGTAAGAAGTGATCCCCTCTATTTTGAACAGACACATGTAACCAGATACCCATTCAGACAACAAAAAGCTACAGGGAAAGAGTGATGAGGCCATGACAGACACTTGGAAAAGCATGAAAATATTTCTTGGGGATGAAACATACATACCCTCCAACTGCACTGATTTTGCTAGACAATCCTAGAAGTCAGATCCTAGTTTTGGATCTGACCAAAATATCAGTTGCCACCGATTCTTAAAACCATCTGCTATTTCCACGTGGGGAAAAAAAAACAACCCTGGTTTTGTGTGAGTTTATGGCAGGTTTCTTGTCTGTAGAGAGGTTTTTCAGTCCTTCTCACCCTGTGGCTGCTCCCATTTGCCACATTTAGCCAAAGCACTCGGAAATGGGAGAGGAGGGTGGGTTAAAGCTCGAGCTGCTTTGCGAGGAACTCTTTAGGGCTTCCTCCCGTGTCACTTCCAATGGCAGCACTGCACAGCTCCTTCTCTTGCTCTACTGCCCTTGGATCAGAAAGCAAAGGTAGAGTGGAGGTTGTCATTTTGGAGCTCCTACAACAAAAAATGTGAGGCCGCAGAAGCAGCCAGCACGTGGAGACTGATCCTAAATGGCAGCAGCTACGTGGCGGGTCCTGCGGGAAACGTCAAAATCTGAACGCCTGCCCCACCCTGCTGGAGTGAAAGCACAAYGTGAAACAAAAACGTCCTCACTGGGTTATCAAACGTGCCCCTCAGGCCAAGGAAATGGACTGGCTGAGCCGAAGGCAGCCTCACTCAGACTCATCCCAGAGAAGGAAGACGTGTTGGGCCAAACCTTCACTCGCCTCGAGCTGTTTGTCTCCACAGCACAGGGTGCAAACCCCTCCTGCGCCCGAACCACCATGTTCCAAATATACTCCTAGCGGAATAATTTGTCGGGCTCGCTAAGTAGCTCTCCTTCCATCCTCCCTGTGACCTCAAATACTCTGCAGCACGCACTCCTCGTACCAACGAGAGGGGAAGCTCACAAGCCTGCGCTGGAAATTCTCTGAGGATAACTTCACAAATAACCCTGACAAAAGAGGGAGAAAAAAAGCCACAAAACGGATGCAAAAACTGGCACCTGCTGTGAGGTGCGTTGACAGAGTGGCCCMAAGAAGCCTGCCTCCAATGGGATTTTTAAAAGGAATGCAGCTGGATGAAGGTCAAAAGGAAGGAAGGTGGGAAAAGCCTGCACTGGAGGTTGGCCATGCCAGCTGCATTTCCTCCTCGAACCGGTCCTTTAGCAGAGTACAGCCACAAGCACACACGCACACACACTTTTACAGGAGCAGTTTGTGGCYGGCTGGTAGAGTAACAAACTCTGATCTGCTTTGCTCTGGATAACCTCAGCCTTGCTGGAAGACAGGGAAGAAGAGTCTATGTCTCACTGGCCAGAGAGCACGGCCCGGCTGTAAGTCACAGAAGAGGATTTTTAGGCCTACGATTATTCCCTGGCCTTTTCCATAGAAACTGCTCTGCACCTTCCCGAGAAGTCACAACGGCGTGTTGAGAGTCAAACACAGGAGCCATGCTACACCTGTGAGAACCTGTCCCCACCGCTCCAGGGGCTCCTGGGAGCAGCATCCTTCCAGAGAACTGTCAGGGATACCACATGTAAAAGCCAGTCTGATGCCTCTGCATGCATATAGCAATTTGAGTGCCACTATATTAAATTCCCCCGAGAGAGGCAGCACCAACAGATATAAAGTAATTTATTGCCAAAGTGCGTTTCCATCTGCCCTGTTGGGTGACCAATGGGACCCGTGCCCTGCTCAGGGTGCCAGCCCTCAGGAAATTGGATGGCCTAAAGGCACAGAAAGCAGTTGYGTTTTATCAAGATGTAGGTCTCGTCTCTGATGAAAAGCTCTTAATCACAGACAGAGTAGCACAGTACCCAACAGCATGTCATGACTTTTACATTCTCAAGAGGTCTGGCTGCTAGGCAAGTTGCTTTTTTTAAAAAAAATTCTTTTTCTTTTTCTTAAATAATTAATATCTGTGATAATTACAGGGGACAGTCTCCTCCTAACAGATTTGTTGCAGGAGATGGCTCTTATCCCCGTAGAACCCATTGCTTAGTGAACCCTGTTCCGAATCCCCAGACTCTCTCAGAGGAAAAAGTATAATGCTGCCCATCAAGCCACCAGATCCATCATCAAATGAACTTTGAAAACGAGAGTCAGGTGCCCAGATAGATCTGGTGGCACATCACTACACAGCCCCCAAAAAGAGAAATATGAGGTATGATCCTGGCAACATTACTTATTGTACGACATAGCCAAGACACGTGGATTAGCTCCACCGAGGGTCTTAGGAAGTGAGCTGGTGAGACCCACAGAGGATAAGAATGGTCATGATCCAGTACAGGCTATACCCCAACACCTCAGGCTGGCATGCCAGAAAACACCAGGCAAAGACTGATCGAACACAAGTTTGGGAGGCGAGTATTGCCAAGACCTCTATACTTACCGCCGAGTCCCGAGTGCTTGCTCAGAGGGGGTGGGATAATGGAGAAAGAAAACTCAAAAAACAGCTGCCTCAAGAAATGACTTGTATTTGTAAGAAAAGCAATGAATGCCTGGCACAGAGTAAAAAAATGCTCGTATGAAGTTAAAGTGAAAGAACAGAGGCAAATGTCCTTCAAATACCAGCAGCACACATCGTTAACAGTGCAAATATAAACTACAAAATGTTAGACTAATCTAGTCAGCCAGAATACAACGTTAGCCAATGTAGGAAAAATGGTTGAACTCTGCCACCGATGGCCTTTATGGCTAAGAATTAAAAGGACAGGCACATTAAAAAAAACCTCTAAAAATCCTATGGAGCGGTTATTTTTTCTTCCCTCCCCCTTTTGCCTGGCGTGGAGGCATGGGCAGCGAGGCCCTCTCGGTTATGGCTCTCTGCAGCCGGCCACTGCGACAAGGCAGGGTGGCCTGCGGCGGGTCGCGAGAGTCGCTCGTCCCCTCGGCCCCTGGTAAGCACACAGTGGAGGATGCCACTGCGTCCTCACCAGTCCACGTCGAGGCACACGTCAACTCGACATGGGGGGCGGCTCTTTGGGAGATGCGCGTTTCGAGGACCTGCGTCCTCGGCTGCTTGAGGAAAGCTAAAATCTCTGACAGGTAGTTATGGATGGCTCTTGTGGAGGTAGCCACAATGCCCAGCTGCAGCTCCATACGGCCCATGGACTGGGACATGAGACCCATGGACTGTGCATGCTCCCTCTTGATATTTTCCAGCAGCTGCACAATCCTACTGTTGGTTTCCATCAACAGCTTCTCTCCCTCTGTTAGCTGGGGCTGCCCTCTCCAACCCCGATCCCTAGGGACAGGCTCAACACCGCAGCGCTCTTCATTCATCTCATCATTTCCCTCCTCCTCAGGAGAGTCACTTTCAAACTGAGGAGTCCTACTGAGTGACTGATCCCCGGGAGACTGTATGTCCATGGTGCACTCCGGAGTCCGCGCCGGCGTTTGAAATCCCTCAAAATCCTCCCCAACGTTGCTGTGCGTTTCAGACGAGGACAGCGGCCACTGCCAGCTCTCTGTGGTCCTGGCTGGCGAGTCTTCGTCAGAGGCAGGCACCGAGGATTCCTGTTCTTCGGCCGGCGTGGACAGCGAGCTCCCTCGGTGATGGCTGGCTTGCCCCGAGGATCCAGGAACCTCCCCATCTTGCTCCCCAGTGACATCTGGCAATCAAATAGAGGAGCAACAACCACTGTATCTGAGGCCAGGCAGATGGAGGTATCTACATGCATTGGACAACACATAGAAAGAAGCCAGTTGGGAAGCCAGAGTGTATGTGTTTGGGCAAACGGAAGGGCGGACTAAAGTTTAGTGACTGCATCGGGCACGTGGCAATTGGCGTCATTAAGCACTTTTGGTCTCAAGGCACACTGTCCTGTACCCAGAACACACACAGCCATGCTGCATCCCAAGGCAGGAGCTACCAAATTCCCCTCAGCGTGACTGTGACAGGAAATGTCAGTGAACCTAGCGAGAAGCTCACCTATGCACTGCAGTGGTGTCAGTCAGAAATCCCTGGGACGAGCTCAGGGGCCAAGGGTCCAATGGAGCTTCCTGGGGTGCCAGATGTGCTCCACCACTGGCTGAGGGCAGCCCTTTGTTGCTCTGAAGCACTGCTGGCTATCTTCACTTTTGTCCGACGTCTCACGTCACCCCCACCCAAAATCTCTCCCAAATCAGTGCTGCAGCGCGACGGTGGCCGTCCATGGGGTCATCCCGTGAGCAATGCCCTCCCCAACATTTGCYGGCTTTTCCTTGCTCTCTTCTCCAAACAGTAGGAAATGCTATCTGAGGGCATTGCTCACCGGGATCTCTTTGTCTCCTGGAAATGAACTGAGTTTTGCCCTCCCCTGGCTACCTCTTCGCTTGCCTGAGGGTGCGTGGTGGAAATCTGGGTGCAAGCACTTCCCTGTGGCCACTCTAGAGAAAAACGCCCTCCCCAAGAGCAGGAAAGGCTCGGGCTTTTGCACCCACAGGAACCACTGGCTCACAATGGGACTCTGTACACTTTCTGTTACTTCAGATAAGAAAATGAGCCCACTTTTTTTTCTTTTTTTTTTTTTTTTTTTTTTTTTTTGAGGGGGGGGCAATTTGGTCACGAGGAATACCAGGCTGCTGCTGCTGCTCCCACCACAGTGGCCTGAGTGCCAGATCAGGGCTGTGCCAACTCTCTGGCATCCCAGCCTTGAAAAAAGCTTTCTGTTTTTTTTTTAAGAATTAATTTCTGCTTTTTGAAATACTGCTCTTCAGACCTCGGTAGAAGCTGTAAGCTTATATCTSCAAGGTGTTGCTGAGGTCGTGTTAAACCATACATTTGGTTCTGTTTATGAATCAGGACAGGGTTTTGTTTGATTTTTTAAAATTATTTTATGYGAAATATAATGAAATGAAAAGCYTTTTCTGACAGACCCAAGGATCCCTCCTCCTCTATCTCAAACCCCGTCTACCACAATGTGGTACTCATTATTTCTACCCCCATGTGCCTGCAATATAATGGTGGTCTAAAAGACATTCTGTGACTTCATTGAACAAATGACTTTTAAGTGCTAAAATAATGGATATTATTCGTGCATTTAGCATATTCACTACTTCAACGTATTCACATTCAAAGTATTCATATTCTCTCTGCATCTGGCTGGACTGTCCAGTTGCATGTTTTATGGAAAGTGAGGATGAAATTGTATTTGTAAAAAGGCATGAGCTCCTTATGAAAATGAATTTTAGGGACAAACTGTCATGCAATCATTGACTCTTCCACTCCATGGAGATTTGAAAGGGACTATATATCAACCTAACTAAGAACTGCTTCTTCCTTTGAAATTTTTCTCCTGCTTTTTCTAATACAGCCATAGCTGCATTCCTTCACTAGCAAAGCTCTCTTAACAACTACAGTGTAGGACCATGAAATTATTTCTCAGCATTTTCCTATTTGAGTACACATGGAAAAAAAAAAAAAAAGAACAAAGAAACAGGGGACCTACTTTTACCACACAAAGCAAACACACACTTCAGTTAAAGTCTATGGAATCGGAGTGAGGAAAGGGATCATAAATACTCATTCTGGCAGAGCCACTGGTCATACTGAATGTCTTGGCATTTCTTTTGACATGTCAACAGAAAACTCCCCATATTCAAAAACCCCATTTATCTGGCAAGTGTTCTAAACAGAGCCCACCTAACAACTGGTAAGCAGCAGAACCAAACTATACTGGAAGTCAAAAACAAGCCAAACGAAATAAAAAACCTCCAAACTCCACGCTGATTTCTGAACACTTCTGTAAATGGCATCACTGTGTCTAGTTTGTTCAGATTCAGGGGGACCAGAACACCTTTGTCATTTGTGCATGTCTACATATTTGCCAGAGGCCCGTGAAGAAAAATTTCTCTGAAAAAGCGCAACAATTTATTTAATAAATTCTTGCAAAATTCCTTGTGTCCTACGAAACTTTACCACTTGCCATTCTCCCAATCAGTCTTTTCAGCCTTTCAGAGCTGAAAGAACAGCATCTGGCAATCAGTGACCAATGACACAAATGACAAAAAGCAAAGAGTCTGTGAAAACCCCTGGGCAGAAGGTTAATTGCGGAAACTCTTGGCGAATACTTCTGAATAATGAATACATGCACAGGCTTCRGGTTAGGTTGGTAAACTTGGCTGGCAATGAGAAAGAGGAATAATCATCACTGTTATTATTTGTAACGAGGTGTTCAGCATCTCTCAGCAGCTCTGGTTTCTGGAATCTTTGGGGAGCATTGCCAYGGGGCATGGGGAACCGAGGGTGTGTTACAAGCATGGCCTTCCACAAACTTTCCTTCACTAAGGAGCAATCATGGGAAAATTTCCTGGAGGCCACTGGATGAACATGTGAGTCTCTGCCCAAGAAATCCATTCCTTGCTGACCAAAAGTCACCCTGAGTTCTGGGCAGATCTTGGGTCAGGTTGGTTGCACCAGTGCCTAGGCCGGGACTGTGCGAGAGGTGTGGTGGGCACAGCAGGGGCACTGCAAAACTGGGTTCAGCCAGAATCTGTCCTTATTGTTTGGACAGCTGACAGAGTGACCTCAACTAACTGCCTTTTACTCCTTGGAAAAGGGGTCACTTTCGGAAAAAAGAGAGAGAGAGGCCACTACAACTGTGAAGTCAAAATTGGCCATGGATCAAACCATGCACCAACATGGCTGACCTCACTTCATTGTTAACATGGTTTAAAAAAGAAGAAATATCTTTCTTTTCAAGCTTTAAATAGAGTGGGTACAAAGAAGCACAGCTGGCTTCCTTGGGTGTGAAGCAAAGGGAAGAGGTCGTATTCCCTGATCTTTCTAGCAATTTCCACCTGACACACCATTCCTACGTGCGGCATTTTTGCTTACGGTGATAGACACGACTTACAGGCAAAATAGGTCACGTCTGCCTTTTACAGGTATCTTTATACCAAGTGATAGCAGCCATCAAACCTGCAGCCTCCGAGGTTCACATTCCTAACCTCATGTCCCTTCCTCTGCTGGGGCAGGAGTTCCACCTCCATCCCTAAAAGGCCAAGGAAGGGACTCAGGAAGGAGCATGCAAATGGGCTAAAGGGAGCAAAAACATCTGGAAGTCAGTGACCCACTGCACTTCAGCTTTAGTGTTTGCTCACTGTGGGTACTACGCAGCTATTTCCAAAAGCCTTCTGGGGTTTCTGAAAGCTGTTTTTTGTTTCACCTCAGTGACTCTCAGTTGTGTTTAAGGAATAAAAGTGATCTGGTGTTGAGGGGATCCATGCAATAGGAACTGCTGAGCCTACACCAAAGTACTGGCTGCCTCCCTTTCTCCCCTGTTGGGCAGGTTCTCTGTTTCTGCAGAGGAGCAGAATCTGCCAGAGAGATTCTCTGTTCCTGCTGCTCATCCGGGTGTTCCCCTGGGCTGACAGAGCCTGATCTGACCTGGTGGATCAGCAGGTGCTCCTGGAGGCCACAGGAGAGCTGCTCCAGGTGTGCCTGCAGGGGAGAGCCGTGGTTTGCCCCATCCTGCCCTGAGCRTGCTGATCAAAGCCAAGTTTATTCCAGCCTTTAGGTTCATGAATATGTCCATTATTTTGGAGCACTGCTATTCCGTGCGGTCTCCTTGCACCAACAACGTTCGTTACCACTGACAGTCCTTTGTGTTGGTCATTAGGCATTTTTAGGATTGCAGCAATTACTGGGTTGAGATACACAGAGAACTACTGAATGGTTGGTTCAGCTGCAGGGCTGGAGGGCTGAGACAGAGGCCAAGAACAGAGCAGGGCTTTGGATATACACAAACTTTAGAGACATCAGAAGTATTTCTTTAACTTTTGGTCACTGAAGAACATTTGAGATTTATGCCTGTGTTGTGCCTTACCTGCCCGCTTGGACTGGCAGCTGATCCCTCCCCTGAGATGTGCTGCTCTTTAAGAAGCCCTCCTTTTGAAATCCCACCATTCCTGTTTCACCTCTGCTACCGGATCATCGTTGCCTTTTCCATTATCTTTCCTTTTCAGACTGCCCACCAGCGGAGCTGCACGGGAGGGAGGGCTGGGGCACCGTCTCTTCCTGCTGACAGACAGGTGGGTGGAGATGTCCCTTGGCCACAACAAGGGGGCCAGGAGCTCCACAACAGCGGGAACGCAGCGAGGGAGCTTCCCGGGCCCTGCCTCTGCTGCTCTGGACCTGGGCCTCTGTCTGTATCTCATCACCCCTCCTGGGGTGGGTGCATTTCTCAAACTCTGCTTAGGTACCAAGGTGATAGGTGCCTTGTAAATACCTAAGACAGATACAGACAGAAACTGTACCAGGCGCATCATGCAACACTTCAGACAATGCCAACAGCACCTCAGCGCTGTAGGATCACCCACCTGGGTCCAGCATCTGCAGGCAAATACTGGGCACATGCATTTTTTTTCCTTTGGAAAAGTGATGGGAACACAGGACATTCATTCTTCCTTGGTGGCAACGGGTTTGGGCACACAGCCCTTAGTGCAAGGGTTTTGTTCCGTCGCCTTCCCTAAATACGAGTTTGCAGGTTTAGTTTAATTTCCTTCGTTAGCCGATCAAATTTGCTTCCTTGTCAATTATCTGCAAAAACGGGTTATAGAAGCGGCACCAAAACTAAAGGGGTGGTCTTCACATGTGCCTATTTGAAATGCATAGAGGTTCTTTTGAACTACAGAAAAACATGGTTGTGGTGGTGTTTTTATCTCATGGATTCAATTTTTTTCCCCCAATTTCTTTTATTTTTAACTACAAGTAGCTTGTTTTTAGCACGAAGACCAGGAGTGATTATGCATATAATTAAATGTTTCCATGTCTGGGGGAAAWAAGAAAAAAAAAGAAAGCAGCATCTAAATCAAGTCGGTGCAATTATTTGCACTGCATTCCTTTTAGGTTTTTGGCACTTCCCATATATATGCCAAAGGCCTTGCCCTCCTTAATCTGTAAAAGAATAGCTGAGAATTAACTGGATAAAAAACATCTGTGGGTGGGAGAGCTACTAAAGGACAATTTGGGCAAACAGTGTGTGCGGGACTCCGGGCAAGGCTTTCAAAGAAGCAAATGAACAAAAATTCTAGACCACCTTTCCCAATGGTAATGGGCAGGTGAGAACCTACTGATTTCCAAAGAGGGCTTGGTCAGACCACAGAGCTGATCTGATAGTGTTGCTTGGCACAGAAGCAATTTCACCTGACAGTGTCCCTGGGCAAAAAATAGGTGACTCCTCTTTGGTTAAAATGGTTTAAAAGGGATCTGTGCCCTCTGAGAACAAATGGCTTTCTTTTTGACTCTTCAAACAGGATCAGATGTGTAAAAATTCATCAAAGACCAAAAGTAGGTAAAGTATAACAAGGCCTTCAACATACCACTGAGCTTTTAAAGACTAGCCTTAGCTAAAGCATGGATTCAGAGTAAGAACATTAAAGGTTAAGTTCTAAATCCAGATTTGTTGTTTATGATCAAAATTAGAGGAAAGAAACAACAAGTTCGGCCTACAGTTATGTCCTGTAAATGTATAGGTAAAAATATACAGCAATGGAATGACCTGAGTTTTCATGTGGGCAATTRGGCTAATCCTCATCAATCTGCCACCACTACATTTGAATCTGGAATTACCTTCTTCCAGCCCCGCCCCAAATTAGCAATTTGCAGGATTGTGCTTGAATCACCGTGCCCAAACCACACATTTACCTTACTGCAAACAACAGGCAGAGAATGTTATTTTAGCAGTCAGCATAATGAGGAAATAATAAAAGCGCTTTGCAAAGCAGTCAAACACAAAAGGCACTTGAAACACTTTCCTTCTACGAAAATTAGCTAATAATACTTGTCTGCTCTCTGGGATACTGTAAATTCTACAAAGTACTCTAAAATAAAGTAAAATAATAAAAATATAGAAAACAAATCAATAAAACATAAAAACTTTAGTAACTAAAATTAATCAATTTAACATTGAGTGCCTATAAATACCATTACATGATTTATGAAAATGCTCGGTTAGTTATTCACAGTAAAGAGCTCTCAAAACTTTCTTGAAGGAAAGCCTTATTTGTGTTTTTAGGGCTGAAAATAGCTTCGTATCATTACACACCATCACATTTACACATTATAACCACACCATCAAAAGTAATTTTTAAGGAAGGCAGAAAACGGATACGTTCAAATTCCTTTCCAGAGATACAATTTTCAAGTACCAGCTCTTTAACAGCATGTTCATTATTAAGGAAATAATGATACAGGCATTTRGAATACACCTGCAATGCTGAAGCCTTGCAATTCAGCCTACCTTGAAAGAGGAATGGTCATTGTCTAACAGTGGTTTCTGTTCAAGAACAAAAACAAAGCAGAGAATATAGTCAATACCCACTCCTACCCTGCAAGCCAGGTGGAATTTAAGTGGCAATTTGATGTTCTGTTTAAGAGACAGCATTTGAAAATTTGGCCTAGTCACAAAAGAAAGGCAATCAACTCAAAGAAACCAAAAAGAAAGTGAAGGATCTAAGACACTTGCAGCCTTCTCTGGTCTTACATTTAACTCTCACGCTTCCACACCGAGGGGAAAAACCAAACAAACTATGAGGAATTATCTAAAACCATTTATTTTTAATTAGATTAGAAATTAATTAACATGGGTATGCGAACATTTGAAGGAAAAAGGAAAAAAAAAAAAAGAAATAGCAGCAAAGGGAGTTTTGAGATGAGGGAGATAAGTCCTTCATCTCCCTGGCTCCTGAAAGAAAGAGAGAACACATTAAAAGTGCTGAAAGAGTTTTCCACTGCCCTAACTGTGCCATGTTGGGAAACACATGCAATTTTAACTGCTCCTCAAGCCCTCATGATTTTGAATCTGTGCTTAGATATTAAATTGGTAATATCTGAGCATAGTCACACTCACATAAACCAACGCATTTAACGTGTCTCTTTGCAAATGCTACAAACCCCACATCTTCTGTAACACTTACAATTCCTTTTCCAGCTTCTTTTATACCATTGTCTTGTTTGGCTGATGCAGAAAGGTTTTGAAAACCTTTCCAATTACAGTCCTGTGGTAAAGAAAAACAAGTATCATGACAGGGCGCTACATCCTCGAGAATAAGCTGATAAATTCAAAATAATAACAGCCTAGATGAGGACGCCCACACAGACTCAAGCAGCCTCTACTCAGGATTCCCAGTGTTTCCAAAATGTTATACAGCATGTCATGAAAGGTAAATCCTRGTCTGAAGAAGTCTTTAGTACCAGGAGTTACCTGTTAAGTTTGGATTCTGTGGCACAAGTTGCTAATGAGCACGTTGCCAAGTTGTTTTTCATGGAAAACACAGGTTTAGCATTGTTCCCTTTCTGAAAGGTGCCAACTCTCAATACTTTTCTCTCACAAAGCGTTTTACAAGTACTCGTATTGTAGCCACGGTCCTAATCCTACACTTACACTGCTGCGGACTCTCCCGTGTTACGCTACGAGCCATAAAATCTGCAACCTCGCTGCACCARCCACAAATGGGGGCTGGCATTTCTTCACACAGGCTTGACAAATTCCACCCAAAGAGTCACTGCTTTCTGGTTGAGATAAATGACAACCCGATGACAACCTCTTCCTCATTACTACACTGGCACCTCATTAGAATTTCAAATAAGGAATGCGAATCAATTACTTACAAGGGATAACTTTCAAGAATTCTTCRTGAAGCCTGATGCCTTTTGCTCTCATCTTCTGAAACAGTGTCTGGTGAAGATCTGAAAGCCTTCTTCCTACAGAGAAGCACTGCAGGTGCTGGGAGCTCTCTCAGGAGCTGCTGTGGTGAGTGCTGTAAAAGTTGCTTGGGTGGTATTCCCATTGTTCCCTGCAGACAAACCTCCATCATCAACTCCACCACAGTGAAATAAAAAAAGTGAGTTTTAAACCCAAGATGGCTTTGAGAGTGGTCTCTTCAGACAGAACAGAACACTGTGAGCTAATCCACTGCTTGGCATTCATTTATATGTATTTGCTCTGCAATTTCATTGTTTCAGATGCCTTTGGAAGGCGCCACCTTCGAAACAATGGACGACAGGAATGGGATGAAGTGAGAATGCTTATTGCAGCCAGAGCTAATAATATGCCTTTTGAATGCCATCAACTGATATTTTTCTATTCAAATGCCGGTCAGACTCGATGCCAGGTAACAATATTCTGTGTTGATGATACCACAGTTACTCTGTATCTGTGCGGTGCTGATAGAATCTAAACCCTCCAAAGGAGAAAATCCATTATTTGTAGTCGGCACTGCAGCCCACACCAAACCCTAAAGACCAGGACCAACACACATACTTGATCAGCATATGGTATGTATCAATATTTTATATTGATTACCATATCAAATCTATGAACAAACAAAGCACCACCCCGGCTCACGACTGACACGCACGTGACACTGCCAGCAGATTATTTGTTAATGCAGAAGGATTATTTATCTTGCCATTCCCATTTCACTGTGGAAATTTAACCTGCTTCATTTTGTCCCATCTTGTAGAGGACTTTATATTAGGTATTTTAAAATTCAACACTGCCCACTTCGGCTTTCACTGGAAATCCCAAAATCCTCACTAAATCAAACCCATTTGCTGGCAGCAAAGAAAGCTGAGGAGCGGGAATTTTTTAAATCGTGTTTCTAGATGTTTACAGATCTTAGCTTATGGATGTGTTCCTTAAGGATCAAATAATTTTAAAATTCTCCCCCCACATCGAGTTATTCATAAATCAAACCAAAAAAGAAGGAAAAGCCATTTAGAACCAAGCTCTCCACCAGCTGCATAAACTTAYTATGAACAGAGTTAAAGTTTTAAAATACTAATTCTGAAGCACTAATGATACCTATTTTCCCATCATGATGATGAAAATTATGACTTCAAAATTTTCCCTTAATCTTTCATTTTCAGAGTATTTTTCAAACCTTCATTTCAATTTGCTACACAAATATCCTGGTTATTCTTCAGTAGGAATGGAATCACATTTTAAGTGCTGCCTCCAAAAAGCTGCTGCTTCACAACTCTTGGTTTACGTRTTGCCATAACTTAAACCATGATTCTTGGAAAACTACAAGGCACAAGAAGGAAGAACAGCTCTCCCCTATCCCAGGTATCCCAAAAAATCCAGAAAGTAATTAGGAAACACGGCCCCTCCACACACACATTTCGAGGTTGGAAGCTACCTCTGAGTGAGGCAACTACTGCAAGCAGAAAGCCAGTGGCACAGATGAAGTCAAATTTTAGTACTTCATGCTTTGTAACTGCAGAAAAATGACAGAACTGCCCATGCCATGCTGATCCAAACCTAAGGATTTTATCAGCTGTTTGGACACAAATACCCAGTCTTCTATCCTGAATATCAAAAAAATACAGCCTATGTCCTGTCCTGCCTTCCTTTCCCCTGCTCTCCCAATGAACCAGAACCCATTTCCAGTGAGAACCAACGAGACCAGTCAGACAGAACTACAGAAGCCATTATCTTTATCTTAATACCTCCCTCATCTCTGACCCAGAAAACTGAATTTTTGGTTGACAGAAGACTCTACACAACAACACCAAGATTTTTTTATATATATATATATGCTGCCAAAACGTATTTTTCAGTAGCAATGTGGTTTATTCTGTCRTATTCCCTGAATGGAGAATGGCAAATATCCCTAGCTGGAACCTCTGGTAACCACCTGAAAGGAGGTCAGGAAAATAAAGAGTGGAAAATAACCCAATTCCATCCTATTAAATGTCAAAGAGGAAAAGCTKCCCTGCTGAGAGAAGACACTGCCTACAGCCTAAATTTCCTTTCCATGACACTGAACCTCATCCAAGAGCCGGACACAGCCTGTTTTTACCCAGCTACCACCCAGGGGCTCAGGGAAGTGGGAGACTCTTCCTTGGGCCAGACTCCATGAGAACGTGGAAATGAACAGCCCCTGCTCGGGAGAGCTCACAATCTAGGGAAGCAAAAATGACGTACAGGAGCATGGAAAAAGTACAGCTCAACACAAACAAACTCTCTGTGCACAAAAATACATTTATGAAAGCTATTAAAACAGCGCTGCTATTTCTACCTGCCCCCCCCCGCCTCGCCATCAGTGCTGGGATGATTGCTCAGTGGGGATCTAGGGAAGGTGGGTCTTTGGGGGAGAGATTTCAAGGAGAAGGTGGTGGGTGGCCTCATGAATCAGTCCAGGGAGGGCACTCCATGCATACAGGACAGCGTGGAAGGTGTTCTACCGGACAGAGCAGCATTTCTGGGGGTGAGAAGCTCAAGGTGTGGTGTGCAGGATATCCCTGATTCCTGAGACAGACACAGTGTGGGCACGGGAGAACGTGTGGCCGTTTCGGGAGACAAGCGGGATCACTAACGTGGGACTGCACTGGGGTGTCACTGGCCACTAACTCTCTGTGGCTGCCACTCAGCACAGGAACTGTGAGGAGATGAGATGGAAGGGGTTGGAGGAGAGTCAGGTAAAAAAAAGGGGGAAAAAAAAAAAAAAGGCAAGGTGAAGGAAAGGAGACAAAAGGAAGAAATGCGGGGGATATTTTCGAATGTGGTCTTCTGTTTGAGTTTCTTAGTGTGTTTGCAATTTATTAACTAAATAACTAAAAAAACATATACAATAATTAATGTACATTTGACACCATAAAATAAACTGGACCATATGCCAACATTAACATTGTTATTATCCTTCACTATGGAAAGGTGAGAAACAGGTTAAACAAGAGACAAAATGCTTCCCCTTACCCTTCTTCTTCCGTACTGAAGCTTGGAAATAGAAAGGGAATGAACTGTGAATCAATTCTGAAGGTAATTTTTTTATATGCTAAATCCTCGTCTGTCATTTTGAGCTCAAACATTATCCTTCCCTCTAAGATGTCAGTGTCTCCCTGCTCACCTCTGCTAAACAGGCACCTCTCAAACCACAGTAGATAAAACCTGCTTTTGCCAAGCTGTTTATCGGGGTTTGTGATAACTAAGAGGAATTTCTCCCCTGCAGGTATTAGGGATACATGCAGAATTTTTTTTTTTCCTAACTTCTTTTTTAAAAACAGTAATTGGGGCGACTTATTGATACCAGGGCTGTCAGACTATAACAACATCAGGCATTTCTAAATCTTTGCAGATTAAAATGGAAAGGCATCATTAGCACACTGGCATCTTTTGGATTAATTTGAAAGAGAACAGCTCAGATGGTCTGCTCTGTATTATGAAGAATAGCATAGCTCAAAACACATGAATAAAACTATAGGTAGGATTCAGAGCAAGGCAAAGGAAGTGACTGTAATGACTGCAAGATGGACAACTGTTGTTTTTTTTTTTTAATTACGTTTAACTTAGCTAGAAGACATTACAAAACTATGAACTCTGAGGGAAAACAAACGGGGAGCTTCTATTTCCCTTTTTCTTCTATTACATAACGAGGGACATTCAATAAAATTAAAGGCATCACATTCAAAACCAATAAAAAGGAAATACATCTGTACACAGCACATAATCAGCCCGTGGGGATTCTTTGTCACGAGACATTATTGAGACCATGAGCTTCTCCAGTGCAGGAAAAAAGGGTTACACAGAGGTATTGATGAGAACATCCACACTGCTCATTTTTTAGGTACTTCCCATTTGGTTTGCACATATATGGCATGAAAGAAATGCTCCTCCATCACAGAGTCCAATGGCTGTAAAGATGTGGGTGTTCTCATAGCTCTCACAGATGCCCAGTATGTACACAAATACATAGAGGGGTATATAAATTAGAGATAAATACACACATACAAGCTGTGCTCTATGTCAGGAGACAACTTTTAACTGATGATGGGGAGAATGTTTTCCCTGTGGAAGCTCGTTCAGTTGCTGTGCAATTTAAGAATTCTTGTCCCTTCTGGTAACAGCCCTTTTCCAGGGCAAATATGAAAATAGGTAGACCACAGATGTTACTTGGAACAGCAGTCACATCGTTTGTTAGGGTGGCAAATGTTCAGAGTGTCACAGAAGTGGCATTTACAGACTTTTTTAGGAAGAAAGCGAATTTCTGCCACCACTACAGCTTTCCTAGGGGACAAACACCTCTGGGACATGGTGCAGGACTATCCCTCAGAACAGAAAACTCCTGCCACTGCAATGTCTGCCCCATCTAGATAAAGGTAGGAACGGGAAATGTGCTTAAAAACGAAAATATGTCCCGTGGCTGCTTGTTAAAGGAGTTGCATTGGTTTCTGCCACTTGGTGAGGACAAACAGCAGAGCAAGGGCCACAACCTGAGCGGGGGGGTGGGTGGGAAAGCTAAAATGTGATGGTCTCCCCTGGGGACATTACTGTTAACAAGCTATTCTCCCCTAGGGAAGTGCTGCTTCTGCTTTAAGACTAGTATCTCCTGTGGAAGATTGAAAAGTCAGAGAAATAGAAGAATATCCTCAGCTTGAAAGCAATTGGCAGGAGAGGATAACAAAGGGCCAAAAATGGTACTGAAGTATTGCTGTCCCCCTGGGAAAGGAGGTCGATAAACCAGCCAAGTTTCAAAAGCTCTCAGCACTCCATGAAAGAAAAGCAAATGAAAAACACCCAGACCCACAAAGTGTGCTCCAGAAATAATATTTTACATTTTAATCCTGGAAGGGAAATGATGGAGCATTCACAAGCTGTTGATACCTTAAGCCCCTAAACTTCCTTGCGCATAAACCCCAAATTTTCTGAGACCTGCTGGAGCTAAATAATCAGACTGGGGTGGTTTTTTTGGTCTTCATTTGGTTGTTAGACCACAGAGAAGACACTACCCACTTCAGCACCACTTTGCTGGGAGACTTCCCACTGGAGCTACGTGACTTGACTCACTAAAGGATGGATGGGGTCCATCTGCCCCAGAAAACACTGACTGACAGGGGTAAAAAAAAGGGGCCACAAAGCTATGATTCCTCCCAGCTGGCCTTCAGATGAGTCCATATCAGGAAAACTCCATGATTATGAAATTCAGTACTTAAATCACTGTAGAATTATATGGAGAAATTATTTTATTGTGTGGATTATTATCATCTATTACTCTGCAGTGAGGGATGTGGTTTGGTTTTATAGCCATTTCTCACTTGCTAAACACACTGTTTTACTGTTATAGCCTCACAGAAATATGCACTGGGCTTTTCTCCTTTTATATACGATTTATTCCTATTTCCATGTCATCATCTAGCTGCAGAAATTCTACCTTTTAATGACCTAACAGATTAAAACCAGGAAGAAAAGAACAATTACCTTCCTCATTTCTAGAAAACGAATACAAATTCCTGAAGCATTATGCATATCTAGAATGTGGATGATCAAGCAAAGGAATCTACAACCACATTTCTCAAAATTAGCAAATAAAAGACTGAATGCTCAGTAATTTTTTATTACCAATAGTGAGAGGAATTAAGGGTTATATCATGCACAGAAGTAAAAGTGATATCATAATATGCACTTTCTCAGATCAAATGAAACAAGTTGAAGTTGAAGCTGCTTTAACACTGTCAGCTTTTAACAACAGCTTCTGGCAGCTTACCTTTATCCACTAATGAGAGGCCACAGAAATTTAAAATAAAACAGTATTAGATGAACTGAAAATTTAGAAAGCAAAGCTAACAAAACATGATACAGCATTATTTTCTTTTTTTTTCTTTCTTTTTTCTTTTTTTTTTGGTAGATGTGCCAAACTTCGACGATGCATAAAATGTATCGACATTCCCTTGCGCAGCAGTAAAGGCACAAGTCTCCACAAAAATCACTCATGCGAGTCATGCACATTTTGAACTCTCCAAAGATGCAGCATTCTTTAAAACCTCCTCTGCTCTAGACACTGTACACAGTGCAGCTCCCTTCACCAATTTCACATAGAGACATAGATATTTACATCTCCACCAAGCCAGCATGCTCGCCAAAAAACACTTCCTTACCAAGCTCTTCAAGCTCTGAGGTCATGGACTTAGACCGCAGGGTCAGTGCAGTGGTTGGAGCTCGCTTAGGAGGTGGTGGGGCTGTGCATGGAACAGAAAAAACACACAAGTGTCAACCAAAACACACCCTCTGGAAGCCCTGTGCTCACACAGCCACAATTCCATATCCATTTAAAAGAATCAGCTCCATGCAATAAGGCGAGAATAAATACCTACATGCGGGAGGAAAAAAAGCCCTGAGATGCTTTTCATGGACTGAATTTCTCCACTGTTTCTGGCTCTAGCGTAGGTTGCTTGACACATCCGCAAGCTTTTATGTAACAGGATACATAGAAACACTTAAAGCTAAATAACTGTGCACTTCTGTTTCCCAGCAGGAAAAGGGCTTTCTAGAGAAAGGACCTCGCAGCAGTGGTGCCCCTTCTGAGAATTATGAGGGGCTAAAAAACCTCCTGGGCACCAGCCAATCTCGGGCAGATTAATTTAATCTTTGGAGAAACGGTTCAATCTGAGAAATACAGCAAAGAGTGTTCAAATGTATCTGAGTTGTTGAGGTGATTCCAAGGGAAATGGGTGATCCTCAGAATATAGAAGGTCTTCAAATATCAAGGCAATAATCTAGCACGGAAACTACAATCTGTGCTTTAGTATCCTGATGGCAAATATTTCTGGTGGCCAGAAAAGATCATCTCATTCCAACCCCTCTGCCACAGGCAGGGACACCTTCCACTATCCCAGGTAGCTCCAAGTCCCATCCATCCTGGCCCTGGACACTTCCAGGGATGGGGCAGCCACGGCTTCTCTGGGCAAGCAGTTCCAGTCCTCACCACCCTCACAGTAAAAAAATTCCCACTAATATTTAGTCTAAACCTGCTGCCTTTCTGTTTAAAGCATTGCCCCTTGTCCTGTCACTACATTTAAGGTCAATATGACGTATACCAAAAGGCAGAGGCAAAAAGCTTTGTTTTAAAACATGTGAACAGTAATTCCATCAAGCCAAAAATAACGCAGGACCATGCTGGGACGTGATTTAGTTTAATACAGCCTTTCCCCTCCACCCCACAAGCTGGTCTCACTCCTCTTTTTTTTTTTTTTTTTWTTACTATTATTTTTAATAAGCAGTGGAGGTGAAAAACACTTCCAGCACGGACAGAAAGTTTCAGTTTCATGGAGCAGGAGGGAGCCCTGGAGTAGCAGCTCCTCAGCTGTCCCCATGTTGAAGAGCCAGGTGTGTGTGAGTGAAAACTCACGGGACTGGGGGAGGAACAGGAACTTTCAGCTCTGTGCTGCTGCTGCTGTATGGAACACCAAGGAGCAGCAGCAATCTTTCCTGCTTAATGATAATTATGAGGGCCTAATGACTTCCCAGCACAGCTGGGAAACCAAACTCAGGGGCATCTAAGGTGAAGGAAACAGTGTAAATTCCTCTGCTGTTTCCTCTGGTTTTGAGGGATGAAGTTTTCGTGGTGGCTTTTTGGATGGGTGGGTGAGAAACACAGTGCTGAGCTACCCCATCTCAAATACATTTGAAATTAATAAAATATCATCTGTTCTTAGTGTTTTCCCTCTCTCACTACCACAAGAAATTTTACTACAGGATCCTCAAACACATACATGTGAAAAACCCAAAAAGATGAACTTTAATGCCAAGCACAATGAGAGAATATTGCTCTTTTTGCCACGTGTTAATGTCTAACCCAACAGAAYCAAACCACTCCAAAATTAAACGAGAACAGGGCGTTTCAAATTTTAGAAGCAAAGCCTAATAAATCAGAATTCAGAAAAGAGCAATTTCATGCCCACACTTGGTTTCCTGTGAAGGAAGAGCAGGAGAGTCCATTAGGAAAAGAGAAAAATGTACCTTTCTTCCTTGCTGTGTCATCTGGATCAAGATTCCTGGTTACTGTGACAACCTTCAGCACGAGGTGATTGCCCCCCTGTCGAATCATGTTCACCACCTGCCTGTGGCCAACTTTCACTACATTCTCATTATTAACCTGCACAGAAAGGAAGGAGTCATTCAGACCAAAATGCAGAAAATTCTCATTCTATCGTTTTTATAAACAGAACGTGGAAGGAACAGGTAGAAACAGAATTTCTAGTTAGTGCCTTTTAATGAAAATATGYACTTAAGGAACAGTGCACAGCTGACATGATGACCAGAAACAAAGCTACTCCTTTGGGAAATGCACACCTAGATAAATTCAACTAAATCCTGCCCTTCACATATTTTATTTACAAAAACTAGTTTTCCTTCTGCAAGTTTCTGGAAGGATCTCCTGTCCTGGAAGCAAAKGCAACAGAGCCACAGCAGGCCCGAAGAATGTCCACGGAAAAAGAAGAGTTAAATACGTGAAGCTCTGAGCAGCTACTGTGGTCATGCCAATTAAACTTTAAACTGCACTGCAACACTCAGCTTAAGGAAAAAAAAAATAAATATATATATATATATATGTGTGTACTTGCTAGTAATTTCTAGTGCTAAATCATCCTTTTTGCTGGATATGTCTTTCCATAATATCAATTAATAGACACAGAAGAAAGCAGAGACATAAAAAAACTGTAAATAAGCATGGCTAAAAGTAATTTATTTATTCATTCAATCTATAAGGAGTCACTGAAAGTTATGTGAAATTTGAATGATGACAGCATGTAAGACTGAAGTGCTGCCTGTGCTATTTGAACATAAAAGATATTGAGGAATGGAGGGAGAGCTGCTGCCAGGATACATGCCGGGAAGTTGATCTCTCTCCAAAATTCCACTGACTCAGTAATATTTCACTGAGATCACTCAATGCCTTCCAAAATGAACAGTCATTTTCAAAGTAAGTGTTTTTAGCCTCCTCTATTTATTCTGACAGGCTGGGCATCTCACACTCTAAAGGATTTACAGTTTAGAGCAGAWTCTCTCATTAAATATTATTGCTGTTTAGCAGAACAAACAGCRCAAGCCACCGCCCCGCTCCAACTCCAAATCATTTTTCCATCCATTGTCTGGAAGGAAAACCTTCCCTTTTTTTCCAGGCTTCAGCTGAGCCAAAATGYATTTTAATGAAGCAAAGCATTGGTAAAACCATGTTTTCAAGGCAGTGCTGCAGTGGGGAGCCTGAGGGAYGAGCTGTGTGCTCTGTGCCTGAGCTCCAGGGGCTTCTGGAGAGGCTTTTTTGGTTCCATGGACTGTGACGTAGGTGGAACACATGCTGAACATCCAGACCTGTTGAGCAGGCAAAGACGAAGTTCTCTCGTTCTGTAGGTGGAGGGTTATAAAAGAATATCGATTTAAATAGGACTCTTGCTGGTTTGCTTTATTTTACACCTCCTTAGCATCTGGTATTTCATTCCAAGAGATATTTATTTTAGCTGGACCAACGGCATCTAAATTTAATCCGTCTAAAATACTGAAGCAAACAGCATTGTCCATTTACTTCTGAATTCCTTCCAGTATTAAAGCCTCAACCAGGTAATTCTTTTCCACAGGAAAGAAAAAAAATCATGTAATTAAGAATTATGGAATGCATCCATTCTATTTTTACTGGAATTAAATTTCAAGCCTGGAAGCCGGTAAGGATTACAATGCAATCCCTAATGCTGTCAAAAAATAGAGCCCTCCAAATAAATCAAAAGTCAATATTAATCAAACACATGTACACTTCACTAGTGTAAAGTGATAAATGTGTAATATGATAAACAGCTTACGCAGCATCCCATCTGTTCCCATCGTTCTGTGCAAGGATATTTAACATTTAGAGCAGGAGCAAATATATACAACACATTTTTTTTAAAAGCTGCCTCAGAAACGGAACCTGTAAATGACTGTTTATGGCAGCTTTGTTGAAAAGGCACAGTTACAAAAGCTGGGACCCAAAAGATTGATTCGAAGATAAATAAAATAAAAATATTGATAGGAGAGCTGGAGGTTGTTTAACTCGAAGTCTTAGGGAAATACTAGAGAACAAAAAGAATCTTGAAACCAGCARAGCAGAACCTCATCCTCACAGCCTTTAGCACCTCAGGGGGTAAAACTGGAGCGTGATTGCAAAGCAATAGCTTGGGAATTGTCAATAGCTTATAAGGGTTTCAGTGGCACTGTATCTTTTACCCTTCTTCAATATTTCATCCAGAAGGCAAATGACTGCAGGAAGGGTCGTTAAGCTGTGAGACACCAGAGTTCAAGCAGGTTTGCCTGACAGTTTTGGTTTGATATTATTCAGCAAAACTTTGCCAGGTGTGAATAATTTGAGGCAAATCTCTCTGCACTTCCCCTTCAAGCTTTGGCAGGGGGGGAGTTTGTAAACCAGGAAAGGAGATATCTATTCCAACTGTGCCAATTCATTTCATAATCACCTGTGTTCTCTAAAACACTCAAAACCTAATTTTTGTTTTAGCAGTTAAGTGTTTGGAAGAAAGCTCTAGAAACAAAGAGTAAAGCTGCTTTACAGGCACAAATTCGTGTCTCTCCCTCTTCTTCAACCCAATCTTTCCACATATTTTCTGCAATCTTTTACTGCAAAACCTGAGGTTTTCCTTCTACTATTTCACAAAAACGTTCCTGCACTGAACTTTTTCTCCCGTGTCCTTCATAAATAAGCGAAAACAGATAATAGAAATAGACAGGTGAGGAGGCTGGGTCTGTGCTACATCAATGAAATCTGCTCATCCAATAAACCAAAGGCAAGGAAAACTGTCCCATGGGACARCCCACAATTTCAGCAACTCTCCTCTATCCACTTTGGACCTTGGGAAAAGCCTCAGAATTCTGTATTTTTGAAAATCTTCCTTTATTATCATCTGGTTACTGGGCAGTGGGATGGAAATTACTTTGAGAGAATTAATTTATGAAGTAATATGATCTCATAGACTGAATGTCTTTAAAAATAGTCTAAAGAGGCTGGATAAAAAGCTTTTTTTTTTTTCTTGAAATGCACAGTTATGCAATGGGTTGAAAAATAATATAATGTAATATAATACAATACAATATAATAAAATAGTAAAATAACCTGCTCATTGTAAGCTGGCAGATGCATGAGCTGGAGCACGTTCACCAGAGCAGCCTTCCCGTAGGAAGGTGCAAAAGAAAAAAAAAAACCACTACCAGAGAAAGAGACCTTTGCAGACTTTGTTCTATTAATAAAAATTTAAAAAAATAATACATTTTTTTAAAAAAAATCTTGATTTCTTCAATGCTAATAATCCAAATCCTTCCACTACCAAAACATTCCCTCAGTGGAAAAGGCAGTGAATAATTTTCAACAGTAATTAAGAAGACAGAACTCCATCATTATGCTTGGAATGCCCATTGGTGGAATGGTGGAAGTTGGGAATGCAGAAGCTTCTCAGCAGCTCTTCCTTATGAACTACTGAAAACTAGTTCAGTACTAGTTTTCAGTAGTTCATAACTGAACTACTTGAAAAAAACCCCCACTAAACCCCCAAACCCGTTACACACACTTACAACCCCCTGCCTACATGTTTTTTTTTTAAATTCACCCTTTTTGATAAATATTTCACACGCACAAACCCGATCACAATTTGTACCAGCTAAAATAAATAGCCCACAAGTGGTTTTGCAGGCTCAAATGATGCCTCTGCATTTCAAGTAACCACGGAGCTGTGCACGTGGCTCTGCCTGTCAGCAGCCAGTAAGAGTTTCCCATCTGGAGACTAAAATGTGAGAGGAAGAAAGACACAGTGACCCAGACACTTTTGGGGAAGTTATTTGTGCTCTCAGTAACCCCAAGGTGCCAACCCAGGGGTCACCCACTGAAAACCAGCAAAGGGTTGTGGTGTCTGTGGCCATACTGGGATGGGCTGGAGCAGCATTCAGCACAAACCAGCACAGATGTCCCAGATCTGCACTTGACAAGTGTATTTTGTGTCAAAAATCCCATTATTTTATCCTCTAAATTCATTCTAAAAGCTGGATTTAACAGGCTTGTGGACAGCACCAAAGTACATAGTGAATCCAGAAAAGCTTCTGTGAAAGCAAATTTGAACAAATTCTGTTGGCAGCATACTTCTCCCTGAGCATCCCAGTGCAAAAATGACCACAGACCCAAATGAGGAGGCAAGTTAAAAAGGTCCAAAGCCAAGAGATGCTTTGGTGTAGTGACATTTTATGTGCTTACAAAACGCATTTCACCCCAAATGATATCATAGATTCATGGTCTCAAAAAGCTAACACATGATTTTAACCTGTGCCTTGGATGAAAATAGAAAGTAATAATATAATATATAAATGAGTCCCATAATGAAAATTAATTTATGACTTTGTCTCTGCAAACCCAATTATCCCCATCACACCACAGAAGCTTAAACAGACAGAAGCAAATGGCTGCAGTCCACTGGGCTCCAACTATTCATTTATTTCAACAGTTTCTGAAACAGGCCTTGAACAGCCTCTGGAAAATTGCTCAAGAGTTTCTAATACAAATGGGAAGTTTGTTTACATTCTGATCTCCCACACAAACATCACTGATTCCCATCAYACATCCCATTTAATCTACTTGGGTGTAAAAGATGCTTCAGAGGCTTCATGCACTCTGTTGATCTAAAAGGAGCTATAAAAAAAGAAAAAAAAAGCTTCACAGAAGGAGGGATACAAGGATGTGGAAATTCTAGCTGACATCTTGCATTAATGATGTTTTTGCAGTAATCCACTTGCTCATAAGATTTGCCAGACCTGGTGGCCTTACTGCATGGGATGATGTAAAGATGAAGCTAGTGAGCAAGGAAYTGGACTAGGTGATCAAAGGAGGCAACTTCCCACCTGAATTCTGTCATTTATGGGGTTTCTCCAGAAAAAGAAATATTATAAGGAAGTATTTGACAGCCTTTCAGAAAAAAAGTACACATGAATTAAGGGAAAAACATCAAAATCATTCAGAACCTTGCTACAGTACAAATTTCTCTGCATCAACTCAAAYATTGGGCCACACAAATAAGATATAAGATGCCTAAAGGAAAACACCCTGTGGAGAGACGATGCCCTGAGGTTCTGGAKTCACCCTGTCACCACAATTCCCCCTGTTTGCACATGGGGAATGCTGTGCCTTTCCTGCTGCAGCTCCCACGGCAAAGGGAGATGTGCCTGCCTGTTGCTAGCTGAGGTTGGGCGTGTYCCCCTTTAGGGACAGAAAGAAAGCAGRYACAGAAGCATTGTGAGGGGACAAAGTTCTTTCTATTTTATTTACAATTTAACTCTTTTATACATTTGTACAGAGGTCCAGAGATTGGCTAYASAGGTYGCCACCTCTCAACCTGGATGGTGGACATCACCATCAATCATTTCTTCTCTCAGAGGAGAAGAATGCAAACATTCTAAGAATAAGCATTGTTTACATGAAGCTGYCTGTGAAAACTTCACAGAGACAGAAGGCAGAAAACTCAGGGCAACACCTGCCTGCTGCTTGCTCCGGGCAAGGGCAGCAGGACAGGCTGAAGCCTGGTGAAACCTGGGATCTGCAGGGCTGCTCCAGCCAGGCAAAGACCTTTCCCCGGGCTGATCCAGCAGTGGCAAAACCTCTGTCTCGTGGATGTGGTCTGTGCCTGGAGACAGCAGGGGCATCGAGGAAGGCCTCAGCCAGCAGCGCCTCGTCCCACTGAGCTGCACCAAAACTTCAGCTGTGCTCAGAAACATCTATTTCTGAGAGAGGCACTGGGAGGAAGAGGCATCTCGGATCATAAACCCCAGACTCCTTGGTTGTCATGACAACTGCATCACAAAATTTGTTTCTTAACATTTAGCCAAGCTCCATCTTGGAACTTCTCAGATGTCTCGTCCCTGCTCTTCCTGTTAGGCCCAGAACCTCTGAGAAGTGCTGGTATTTTGGTATTTTTACTAATTTCTGTCCTGGGTGTAACCAGTTAATATTTTTTTTTTTTTTTTTTTTTTGTGTCAAACTACCAAAAGCCTAAAAATAGCCTTTGTTTTCCCCTTACTTTCCCAGCATTCTACAAACATACCATGTGGGGACTAATGTCCAGCCTTGGCTGAACGTGTGTTTTAATAATTTGACAAAGTTGAAAACCTGAATGCAGCGTAACATCTGTCAGTCCTTCAAAGACCTTTTTAATTTTTTTTTAAACGTGTCTAACTTTAGTCAAACCAGGCTATAAAGGTGGTCATACATTCATCTGTGTTTCACCCAGCTAAAACTGGCCCCATGCCAGTGTCTGACCTCCCTCAAGGGAAATGCACAATCCGTTTTCTTACAGTAAGTACGAATTCACTGGATTACTTTGGGATCAAAGCTGACACCCCAAAAAATCAGCAGGGTGAAAGGCTGCTTTTCATCTCTTACCCATGGCATGATTTAAAAGGCAGAACTACGTTAAATTAGCAATCCCATCTAAAATTTTGCATTTTGCATACTGGTATCTAACCTGAAAGCTTTTGCAAGTGACTCCCATCCTCATGGGACTACACACAACATTTAAACATCACTCAATTACTTGGACCCTGTCCTGTTAAAAATAATGGCCCCCATTAATTAGTACCTGCTCCTCTTTTGAATCCTTTGGTTTCAGTCACATTTCATTGGAGAGGTTCAATTAACTTTATTGCAGTTGATTGAACTGCAGTGTTCCGCAATCAATTAAGTGGCACTTAAGATGAATTTGTCTGACGTCTGCCAGGTGCAAGAGGTGGCAGCTTCTCATGTTTTAACTTCTCCCAGGGTAAAAAAAAAAAAATCCAATGAACTGTGCTCATCTGTTTTGCTTCTTTTTTYCTTAAAATAAACCAAATGAGGATAAGCCGATAGCTAATTTTTTTTCCACATTCCAATGCTCAAAAATATATGTACTAGTTTAAAATTCAGTGAAATTGAAATGAAGTTTGAAGCGTAGCAGAGAGTACCTTAACATTATTCATCCTGTGAACATGCCTCTTATATTGAATTTGTTCTCATAGCCTATAAATTACGGTACAGAGACAGGACCAAAAATAGGGTGCCAAAAATAGCAAACTAGAGGTCACCCATATAGTAAAGAAACCTCTCTAGCACGTCTGCCCTTAACAGATGAAAGCATGCATGAAAATCTAAAACTGCTTAAGCACTGCAACCAGAGCTGCTCCCACCTCATTCCCCTGGCACATCCATAGTCATCCTCCTCTACTGGGAGGGAGCAAACTGAGGAAAGGAAAGAAAAGAAATACAACCCAGGCTGCTCACTCAAGCAGTGGGAGAACAAACWCTCACCCCTCCCTGCCCCTCTGCTGCCCAGTCACCCACATCCCAGTTCGCTGCTCCCTCAGTGGAATCACTGATGCTTCACAAGGCCCTTCTGATAAATTGACTCCAGAGGGAAAAAGAAGAATCAAAAATTAACAGGTTAATTTTGTTCTGGATCTCAGACTGGCACTGTGATCRGAGTGCTGGGCCAGCTCTGGGCAGCACAATGGGTGGAGCTGCTCTGTTCTGGTGAGTTTTGGACGAGGCTCCTTTTGGGCAGCCCAGTGCCACCATCAGCTCCTCTGGGATAGCTCCTGCAGGGCAGCACGAAGACCAGAGTGCATTTCCAAGGAAAACCAGCTCCAGCTTCCTCCTGTGCTGCTGTGTGGGACAGGAATGGGGAGCAGAGAGAGCTGAGGCAGCATTCCCATCCCCGCTGTGCCCTTGGAACAGCACCCACCTGTACACCCTGCCCCCCAAAGGGATGAAGGGCTTCACACCCCAATCAAACMATTCCCAACTCAAGGCTGGAGGAAAACAGGAGGCTGTGTTCCACCCTAAAAATACCATATTTTTTCAAATAGGGASTTGCAGTGCTATTATGCAAGCATGGGGAGGACAATGGATCTTTATTTGAATTCTGAATGAACCACTTGATAAGTGTTTACAGGAGGTAGAAGCTCGCAGGCTGAGCCCTTCTATTTTTAAAGCTGTGCATACCTACACTAAAGGCCATTAGGCAGAGAATTCTAAAATATGGATCAAAATATAGATCTCTTCATGAGCGTTAATAATACGGCCCAATATTCATTTACATTAGGTAAGCACTCATTAGTCAGGCAACACAATTTAAAATTAAACYCTGTACATGGGATGTAAACTGCCTGGTTCTGTACATTTCAATGATTTTCTCTTAAAACCTTCCCAGAGATTACACAGATATATTGACAGAAAGTGTTGTCATCATGTGTTGATAATCTATATTTCCTCCTCCCACATACAGTCACTTTCCAGAAAATGCATCTGCTCTAAGAACAATATTAAAAAAAAAAAGTATTGCTCATGCATCCCTCTTTATGCAGGAAAGCCTAATCTTAGAGCAGATGGAGATAATTCTTCCTTAAAGCCATGTTAGTTTTATCGAGGCTGCCTTAAACTTGGAATCCCTTGGAAGTTTAATTTGGAGGCCATGGGAATGAAGACTGAAGTCAGGGCCTGAGGAGCGTCTAAGCACAAACAGAACAATCAAACTCACATAAAAAAATGTTTTCTGTGTTAGATCAGAATGAAGAAATACCCATCAGTCAGCTGGTGATGTGTGAGTGTCCTATTTTAATTTAGAAAATTACTGATTGCACTAACCATAGTGCAGCTTTTGTGCATGTTTCATGCCAGACTTCCCAAATCGAAGATAAACCCCAAAAAGAGATATCAGTGATGGAGTCGTTGCACAGCACAGTTACAACCATGGAAATGTTCAGTTTAAAACAACATCCGTATCTATAGGCACAATTGTAATGTAAAACTGCCACGAGCCACAAATGCTGTGTTATACAACATTAACTCGACAAAAGCAACCAAAGACAACGTTTGCAGCTCTCTTTAAAGAAAACAAACTTGTTTAGAAGAGCAACTTCATTAATTCATAATGAGGCTTTTTGTTACCACTTCAAAGAAGCGACGTTCTAATTTACTTACTCTCCACACGGAATAAACCACTTTTTATCATCTCAAGCAAGAGTACGAATGTAAAAAGCTCCTCTGTTAAGAAGGAATGATTTTTTTTTTTTTTTTTGGTAAGTGAACAAGCACCAGAGGAGGAAAACGGCAGATTCCTCAGAGCATTTTGTCACAGCGAATAAGAATCGCCAACAARCCTTTCATTACGTTTGATTTTATTTGTAAATAGTTTGGAAATAAAAATCTATTTCGGGATGATCTGGTGAGTCACGGAGCACGAGGCAATTTCCTGGCCTTTCAAGAGGCTCCACCTTGGCTACAGAGAGCGCCAGTCCCGAGGGAACATCCTCCCAGCAAAAGGTAAAACCAGTAGAACAAGGCTTTGCCTTCTGCTCTGCTCCCACTCCGAGGGTGCCCACGGCAGCCAGAGATGCTGCAGCCTCTCCTTTGGAGACATTTTTGCTTCACAGTCCAATTCTATATCCAAACAGAGATTTGGAAACACCTTTGGAGGCACCTCCTGCCTTCTAGTGGCCAGAAGGAAGCCAAACCTGCCGCCTTCTTCCTYTCAGCACCATCTGATGCTGGGGGTGAATCAGTGCTGCTGCACACTGACATTTCAGGAACACTCTGAAGAGCTGCACARCCTCGTGCCAACACAGCAGCTCGGCAGAAGAGCCTTGTGGAGATAAGCACGCCCCAAACCTGAACACCAAAGGCACCAAAGAGAGAAGATAAAGCACAAATGACAAAGCCCAAGCAACAAGAACGCAACAGGATTTTCAACCAGAAAGCAGCAGCCTCRTTCGTACCAACAGTCATTTTAGAATCGCTAGAAAAGATGTCCAAAATCACAATTTTGCCCACTCGTTGTCCTGCCACCTAAATTTTCKCTGCAACCCAACTCCCAAAATTAACAAACAGCAAAGCCCCACTTAGTTCACATTCCAAAATATTTAGCACAGACTCAAACGAAGTCTTAAGCACACAAGGAAAGACCAGAAAAGGAACTTAGTTTGTTAAGAACAGAAAGAGTTGGTGCTGCCCTACACTGAAGGGCAGGAATGCTGCGTGGTTCCAGAATTAAGGAAGGGAAACTTCGATTTGAACACCAAATATTGTGCAAATCCCTTATAATTCAAATCAAATTTGTATCTGGGTGTTGTAGAATGGAGTTTAAATGTTAACCAAGCTCTTAGGCAAAGGTTTAAAACTTGGAGGTACTGTGGAAAGAGCTAATGTTTCCCACAAAGTTGGAATTGCCAAAAGCTGTGTCAGGGTGACTCGGATACTGCCCTTGATGGACAAGGGCATCCCTCCCTCCCCTTCAGGGAGACTCAGGAGCTCAAACTCCTGAGGTGCTCAGCAACCTGCATCCCCCTGCACAGGAGATAAAACCACCCAAGGTGTTGGAATGACTCCTCTGAGCTCCTGATGTGCCAAACCTTCATCCTAAATGCCCATCCTGGGAATGGCCAGGGACAGCAATGCAGATGGAATGYCACCCACCTCACCCAGCCCCTCCTGAGCACTGACCCTCTGCTGGGCCACTAAATCCTGCTTGGCCAGCACCTCCTCAAGGGCACTCCCACCACAGGATTTGGGAAGCAGCAAGGGCTGGGGACCATTTCCAGGGACTGGACTGGAGCCTGACTCCATCTGTGTGATGGCACATTGCTCCCTGCCAGCAGCCACACATCCCAGAGAATGTGGAATACTCRAATTTCCCAGCCTGTGTGAATTCTACACGCTGCAGATCAACCTGGGAAAAAGAACTTTGCATTTTGCCAAACATGCACCAGGTAACCCTGCAGGAAGTTGGCAATTTCCTTTCATAGCTACCAGGAACAAGTCCTTTAGTGCCACGTTGCTCACGTGGCTTTCCTGCTTCACATGGAGACAGAACTGTGAGAAGGAGGCACACTCACAGCTCTAATGTATAAATTTTAGATGACTTTAAGGTGGTGATTGATTCTCCTTGAGTGCCATCTTCTCTTTTTTATTCCAGCCTCTGAGCTCTTCACCTAATTGCCCAAATTGCAGTAGCATCACATCTGATTTCTCTCCAAATACCTTGACCTAAATCAGCCTTGTCCCAGTTACTGGCATTGACAAGTCTGGCAATGGCAGAGGGACAATTTCAGGGCATCCTAATATGCTTTTTATTGATTTCCAGGTGGGTTTTTTTTAGACTACAAGGAAGACAGCCACGAAAGGCATGATTTAGATTCTGAAGTCTGACTGAGGCGACATAAAAGCTTCAGCTCTAGGAAACATTGTAAAAAGCAACCTTAGTGYGTGCTACTCACTCCTACTACTGTGTCCCCCAAATTCTGCACAGGCAGAATTGCACAAATTGCACAAATCCAGAATTGCACTGCTGGAATTGCACAAATCCAAGGCAGAATATCTTCTGCCCCTGGCATTGATTGCTGCATGACTGTCAGCCTTGAGAGCATCTTCCTGTGGAACATCAGGAATTGCCTGAGCCGCGACCAAACCTCCCGAGAGTCCCTGAAATTAAAACTATTTTTATCCACCCTAAATATAYGCTGCCTGAAATAGTTAAGTGAGCCATTGTTGCTAATACACAGCTCCTTTCACACACGTATATAATGCATGGTTATCACCCAGAGCACATTCCTTGCTGAGGGAGCACAGTTTTGTCCAGAGGAATGGAGGAAAATGTAGGTGTGTGCACTAGAAATAACTCTGCTAAAAGGCAGGAGAATGGCAAAAAGCTGGGGGGGTCCCGAGGCAGCACTTCAAAAACAAATAAATCAATCAATCAGGCAGACAAAAAAAACCCTATTAATTAGTCCTTCTAATTTCTAAAGAGCAGCTCTAATCTGATAGAGGCTTTACCGACTCCATCAAATGGCCAATGTTGGTACGACAGGCAAGGGCTACTTAAAAATAAAACAAAAGGACAAAGGACTGGGAAAATCGTCCTTTTAAGCACAGATTGATCCCAATTTCAACRTTTCCTCAGCAGAAGGCTTTAAAGCCATTTTGCTCATGTTTACATGGCAGCTCTTTCTCAACATTCTTGCTCAGAATCAAAGAGCTGGAAGTTTTATCCTCCTGGAGAGACTCAATCTCATTGTTTAATTGAGGAATTGGCTGCATCCAAAACTGGAAAAACTAATGTGTAAAATTCACTGGGCTTTGTATGCCAAAGTTAGGGCAAATAACTCGGGTTTCCTGATTTTCTGTGTTATTCCTGTGGGCCTAGTGGCTGTTAGTTTGGGAATTCCTGATCTCTGTGGACATTCCGGTCCAGTGTTATTTTCAAAGAGAAAACAAGAGAGTGTCTCACAGAGTAGTACTCAGAAATTGAGGATATGGAAGAAAGCAGCAGCAACTCCCTGGAAAGTTTTCCTGCATCTATGGCATAGGCATGTGTAGGAAGTTGTGTGGATGCAAGAACTCTAAAAACAGACATTTTGTCACTTTGGTTAGAGATCAAAGACCTAAAAAACAGGATGCAGCCTCCTCATAGCACCAGATTCTCAAGTTACCATCTAATATATTTCCATCATTGCTCAAAAATAAGTAATTTTATCATAAAATCCCAGCACCATTAAATGGTTTGGGTTGGAAGAGACCTTTAGAGTCCAAACCCTCCTGCCCTGGGCATGGACATCCTTCAGTAAGTTGAGTTCCTTCCCATAAACCCAAACCTTAGGACAGAGGCAAATCAATGTCCCTGTTGCACATAAAATAAAGCAAATGTATTGGAACTTTAGAAACCAAGCCAAGATTGCATCTTAGGACTGTATCATTACCTATCTGCACCAAGATTAAACTGATCATAGCTCCAGAATAGGCAGGATCTTGGGGTGAGTTGCTTAGCAATTGAAACTTCTCTTTCAGAACCCAAAGGAGGCCTAACAACAGCTTTTGTGATTATAACTTGAAGCTTTCCCTCCTGACAGTGCAGTTGTGATGTTCTTAGCTACAAATCAATCACCTAAACCTTTACTTTATTTTGATAACACGACTCGTGCTATGCATGGGAAATACATTCCTGTCTGCCTGAATTCTGAGCTCTGAGGGTGTTTCATCAGAGCCTAAATTTGGTGCCCTTAAAGTCTATTCCCACTCAGGGTGGMTCAGCTTTTCTGCACTGAGACATTTTACAAATTCTAGATCATCCTTACCATGACAAATACCAATCTTTCCCACCAGCTTCAGTAAGACCAACTAAATAATCAGGGAAACAGGGATGGAGCAAGAATTAGGATCAAATTCATCCTTTAACTATGGAAAAAGTTTCTGATAACACTGAGGAGTTAAGCCACTACCAAAGCATAACTCAGAACTAGGACAGAGCCAGTTTTCCTCAGCCAGGAAGGCACATGCCCAAACAAGAGAGCAAAATGGATAAATTTTAGAAGCCAAGAACAGAAAGGAAGGATGGGTTGTAGGTTGTGATAGGAAATCAAGGTTAGTTTCCTCCACCTGGAAAAGACAAAGTGATCTTTCACTTTTCAATACAGTGTGGTACCAAGTCATACAGTTTATGTTTTTACTTCTTGCTTTGCCTTCTAAGCCGGAAATGCAGTATAATTTTTAATTTTTTAATTAAAGTCTGAAGTACTAAATTCATCACAACTCCTA
Organism: Mixornis gularis; assembly: GCA_003546035.1. Taxonomy (NCBI): domain Eukaryota; kingdom Metazoa; phylum Chordata; class Aves; order Passeriformes; family Timaliidae; genus Mixornis; species Mixornis gularis. The sequence continues at coordinate 426,066 of QVAJ01000421.1, read as the reverse complement.
CCAAAACATTAGCAAAGTCCTCTTAAATATTTCCCTTGGGAAATCCTAATTATCAACTGTGGCTTCAATGGCCTTCTTTGCTCCTGYCTTTGCTTTCCCTGGGAAAGTAACATTCATTTTGCCTTGGAGTTATGTGCTGCTTTTATGCTTTCCTCTTCATGCATTTGAAAATGAGGACCAACCTCTTCACAAAGCTCATGGGCAGCCTCTCACTCCCTGCTACTGCAGCATCCCCACCCTGGGTTAATGAAGATGCCCTCACTTAACTATGCATAATTGGATTTATTTCTCCTTTTTTTTGGCCTCACCCTGGGGTTACTGCATAATTTATCAAGAAGAGATGAAGAATTCTGTTTGACATGGCTGCAGCCCATCTGGAAGGTTGCAGGAGACGTAATGTGGCCGAAAGCAATGATTTCATCCCGCGCCCTGACAGCCAGCAAGAAGCAGCAAACCACAWAACCCAAAAAAACCCTCACTGTGAATTATATGGGTGCAGGACTTCCACTGTAAAAGCTGGATTAGTTAAAAGCTTCCTAGATAATACTTAGTCACAGAAAGAATAAACTCTGGTTACTTATTCCCTTCCTTTTTTCATACAGCAAGACATGGTTCGGAAAGACAGACACAGGGAAGAGTCAGGCACTTTGAGGGTTTGCCAGTATTTTGATTAGTGACCAAAGCCAGTGAACTGCACTTTGTCTTGTCTTTTATGTAAGAATAAGGATGAGTCACACGCAAGACTAAAATAAACACCTTCTTGGAGGCAGCCTTGCTAATAATAGCTGCTACATCTTTAGTCCTCCCCACTGGAAACTACTCTCTTAGTAAAGCAGTAGTATGGAGCAGAGCACGCTCAGGGATGAATCCTGCCTCTGCTGCTTACACYTTCCTGATCTGATGGTATCAAAACAGACAATTCACGGCAGACAACTTGCTCTGGGTTTGTGTGGCACTGTTTGGCAGCASGGAGGGCTGTGGGGGTGGCTGCTGTGAGAAGCTGCTGGAAGGTTCTGCCGGGTCTGATGGAGCCAGTTCCGGGATGGACTCGATGCTGGCCATGGCCAAGCTCACCAGCAATGACRGTGGGAGCATCTCGAGTGAGAAAACGTGAGAGAAAAAGCTCTGCAGGCCCTGAGGTCAGGCAAGGATGCCAGAGGCACTGTGTCCCTGCAGCCCATGGAGGTCCACAGGGAAGCAGAGATCCACCTGCAGCCCCTGAGGAGCCCATCCTGGAGCAGGGGGATGCCCAGGGGAGGCTGTGACCCCACAGACAGCCTGTGCTGGCACAGGGGCCTGTGGTCCTGCAGGACACCCATGCTGGAGTAATCTGCTCCTGAAGGACTCACCCCATGGAAGGGACCCACGCTGGGGCAGTTTGGGAAGAACTGCAGCTCATGGGAAGRAYTGATGCTGGAGAAGCTCATGGAGGATTCTCATCCCCTCCCTGGAGCAGGGAAAGGGTGTGAGCAGTCCAGTCACTGAGGAGGAAGGAGCACCAATGACCACACGTGATGGACTGACCACGGCCCCCAGTCCCCATCCCAGTGTGCCACAGTGGGGGAAACCAGGAGGAAGCTGAGCCTGGCAAGAAGGGAGAYGTGAAGGGGAAGGTGTTTTAAGATCTGTTTTATATTTCTCATTACCCTGACTTGAGCTGTTATAAATTATATTTATTTTTCTCCAAACCACATCTGTTTTGCCTGTGACAGTAGCTGGTGAGTGATCTCTCCCTGTCTTTATCTCAGCCCAGGAGCCTTTTGGGGTATTTTCTCTCCCTGAAAAGCTGGTACATCCACGAACTCTGCATGCCACTGATACCAAAGGGAAGCTCCATTTCTGACTAGAAAACAGGAATACTTCCTATTCCTRAAACATAAATCATGTCTGTGAACTATTCTGTACAAAGGGAAAATATTTTCAATGTATGCATCCCATAATAAACACATGAATTATATTTTGACACTTTGAGGAAACTATTAAACTGTTACACGTCTTTCAGGTGTCATTGGGTAGGAAGGAGTTTACCCATCTCCAGTATTTTTGCACAGAAAATTCAAATAGAGGATATGTGTCAAGTGCAGAACACCACTCAGGGAACAGCAGCCAAGGAAAAAACCCTTCCACAGCACAGCCAAGCTCCATGAACCCATGGAAAGGAAAACTTCCCTGAGTTATAACTGGACCCCAAGGAACTCTTCCCGCTTATCCCAACAGACAGGCTCTTCCTGCCTCAATGTCCCTCAGACAACAGCACTGGATTCATGTTTCCCTGGAATTAAACAGTTTTCAGGTGCTGCCAAGCCCTCCAACCTCTCCATAACAACAACCACCTCCTTTTTCCTTCATCTGAGCGGTTAAAACAGCAGCCAAACAATGAGCCTGCTATATTGGGGGCTATCCTTCAAGACATTATGGGCAGGAATCAATCACTTTTTCTGGGTTGGATCAGCACTCTGGACAGGGAACATTTATCCCACTTAGAACCCACCTCTGCAGCAGAGCTCTTTTATTTCAAGATGGTCAGARTGATAATTTTTTTTAAACACATTTTATAATTGTTCAAGGGGGGAGAGCAATTTTTAGAAAAACAAGAGAATGCCCTGCAGGTTCAACACAACTGATCTTTCATTTACAAGCCTCAAACTGTCAGGTCACTGAATATTGTCCTTCAAAACTGACAACCAAGGCTGGCTCCTATTAGAAAAAACATTGTCAGTAGCTTCTCCAAGACTTAAAAACCTCATTTAGCTTCTCATTTCCACTGTGAAGTTMTTTTAATTACGTAGCCAAACTTGGAAAGGCCAAACAACAACAGATTCTTCTGTGGCTCTCACAGTCCTCTCACATTAGGAACATATGTCATTTGTGTTTTATCAAAGGAACTTAATCTTGTTTCTTGGGCACTTCTGAATTATTTCTGGCAAAGAGAAGCCAYTGAGATTAGAAAGTGAATAGTCCTGGCAGCAGGAGCAGTTTCTTTGTAGCCTTTAAACCATGCTCACACTCCCCCCACATATAGGAAAGTAATCCAAATCTCCATACATTTATATAAAACTTTATTCTCCTAAGTTCATGAACTAAGTCAGTGCTGTAAATTAATAGGTTATTAGAAACTTTTTCAAGATATAAGCTTGGATCAAATGACAATATGCCAGCAGAGCACTCCCAGGTCTGCTCTCAGGGAGGTCTGCTGGCAGGAAGGCACCTGCATGGCAGAAAGGAGTGGGGATTGTCCCCCTGGTCCTGCCTTCCCAAATGGCTCTCCCAGCACACCATATGTTTCACACACAATATTCCAGATGGATGCTTAAAGGGTTCATTAATTCCTCAAACCCAGATTTCTGAGGGCCTGGACAGCTCATGTCTTTGTAAAATAGGGAGGGAGAAGTAAGAGCCAAAAACAAAGTTGGGGGGAAAGGGAATTAATTTAAGATGTGTGCAGGGATGGTGATGAGCATTTGGAATCAGCAGCAGCTCTGAATTCCTTCCTTTGGATCCAGTGCTCCAGGACTGTCTCGTTGCATTGAAATAATTATCTGTAGACAAATGACATTTCAAACACAGCTCCACTCTCGTGACACCAGGCACAACTTTGGAGGTTTGGTTTTGCTCAGAGCTGCAGCCTGCATTAGTCATAACATGAGCTACAGTGATCCTTAACCTTTAAAGGAGCAAACTCATGGCCCACTAACATTTTTGGAGGGAAAAATGTTATAACACCCCCAAGAGCCAAAACAATCCATCAGGGCCTCTCCAGTTCTCTTTCTTTGCTTTATTCTTTTGAAGCACCACTGTCTAGTTTGCCATCCTGGGCACTTTTCCACTGTCATGACACGAGGTTGTTATGAATAATATTCATTCACTCCCTCTCTGGGTGTGGGGTCAGATTAATTCTGCACAGAATATCTAAGGAGAGATGAATGGGATCCTGGAAACACTTCCTTGTGGGACTGTGCTCAAATCCTACTGCATTTGGAGGTGGAGCTTGAAAAGATCACGATGCAAGTTGTCCAACAGAGGTGCAAGCAAAGAGTTGAAAAATTGAGGAGGAATAAACCATCAAGCCAAGAGCTTCCCCTGATGGACAGCCCCACATGGAGCACAAAAGGACCTCTTGTCTTCCTCATGCAAATGAACTGAAAGCTGCATTTCAGGAAAAAAAACCACCACAAATCTGTTGGAATGTAAGTAAAAATTCCATTGGTAGATGGCAGAAAAAGAGAGCAGAATTTGTAATGCAGATTTCTGCCTCCCTCTATTGTCATCTGAAATTTTGCTGGTGCTATTTGACCTCTTTTCCAGCTCTTTTCTGGAAGAACAGATGGAAATAGAGTGAAAAACATGGAAAGGAACGGCAAAGTCTTATAACCCTCTGAGAACAACAAAAAAGTGGTAGAAATTGAAATATTATCTTTCCATAGCAATGATTTTTTAATAGATCTTTGCTCAAATATACCTTTTTCTCCACAGTCCCTGCAACTGATAAACCAAACACGACAGCTTCCATCAGAACATTTCCCAAATTTCCTTAATATTTTTTTGCCTTACCACTGACCCAGTGATAAAAGGCTCTGACATTTTACATTGAGGAAGTCACAGATAATAATCTATAATCCATTTTTAACCTCCATCTCTGCAGCATCTGGACAATTATTATCCCTATTAGAAGCCTCTGGAGTCAAAGAGCTAACAGAATGCATATAATCCATGAAAAAAAATAATAAAAAAATACCTATCCTCTGAAGTATTCATCTGGAATTTTGTGAAGTCTGTGGCTCTGAAAGATGAAAAACATGCGAGAGGTCATCCATTCCAGAAGAATATCTCAAGATGCTCAAGGGGGAATGGCTTCAAGCTGACATTGGGGAGGTTTAGATGGGATATTGGGAAGAAATCCTTCCCTGTGAGGGTGRTGAGGCTCTGGCACAGGGTGCCCAGAGAAACTGTGGCTGCTCCTGGATCCCTGCAAGTGTCCAAGGCCAGGTTGGATCTCACTGATGTGAGCCTGTTGTGAATCCAGAAGGATTTATCAGCCTTTTTCTGCTTGTCCTGCATCAAATGGAATCATCTGATCAAAACTTCAGCTATTTCTGACCTGATTGTAATTGGTGATCCTGCCTGCCCTAATAATGTGAATGATGGTGCATCTTTCATCTGAAGCAGCCACATAACTCCATGAATAACTTGGCCATAATGTCATCCCTACATTCCCTCTGCCTATGTCATTTTTRAACCCTTGTGACCTAACTTTGCTTCTAAATCTGCCCCCCACTTTTGAAAAAAAACCCCMAAAAAACCTAGAAAATTTCTACAAAAGGTTGAAAATTCTTTAAAGTTATTTCTCTTTCAGCTCCCCAGACTTTGAATTGGGAGAGGCTAAAGGGGATATCCAAATTATTGTTGATGTTGAACTTCAAGCATCTGTGTATTTTTTGAAAATCCAGCCCTTAAAATATACAGATAAAATAAATAAGATATATATACAGATATACTTAATCTGTAAATTGTGGGCATAAAACTCAACTTATTTCCCAGAAACACAAAAGGGATCAGGAGGGTAAAAGTACAGCAACCACTTCCTACAGGAGCAATGAAAAGTTTTGAGGGACAAAGCACATTAAAAAATGGAAGTCTGTTAATCCAATTAGTGTCTGTGCAGGAATACAAAAGAATGAATAGAAATACAGATTTTCTGGAAGTGTCAGAGATCTGATTTTGGCTGCTATCACATTAGGAGGAAATAGGAATAAGAAAACACTGTTCAAGTGTGATGAAGCAACTCTGCAGACTATAAAATAGCATGTATTTATCTGTACCCCATTTCTTGAATATTATTACAGACCACTCTTTGTTTCCCACTACAGCATGTTTTACCTGTTAAACCCCACTTTAATAAGAAATTAATAACAGCTACAGCAAACCATGTCACATCCACTTGGCTACATCAACTTCCACCACAGGAAAGCGAAGGTGTCATTTACAACAGATTAAAAGAAGACTGAAGTCCTCATGGTATTGACTTAAGAAGTAACTGAAATAATTTCCAGCTTTGTTTCATCTTCTTCCAGAATATGAAATATGACTTAATCCTCTCTGCAGATAATTCTCCATTTACCAAACTGGAAACTTTTGAGACCAGGATTATGTAAAATGCACCTTGGACCACAACAACTTTGATTTTCCAAAAGGCAAGAGCAAGTCCAGACCTTCATGGAAATCCAGAAAATGCCCAGGTGAGAATCTTTTTGATGGGAAGAACCCTGATCTATCTAAATGGCCAATTATATGGTATCTGCATTTGCCTATTATTATTATTATTTTGCCTATTACTATTATTTTGTTTTCAAATGTCTGACACCTACTTCAGTTCAGCATTCACAGAGCAAGGTCAGAAAAAACATCAAGAGAATGTTTTTAGAGGCAAATTCACTCAGAGAATCAAGTCAGAGAATGAATTTATTTCACAACTTCTTGCAGTATACTAAGTAAATAACTTATTAGCTTGTTTGAAATTATGAATACCTTGAAAATAAAAATTATAATGAAACAATAATCAAAAGGGTTTTTTGTTGAGCTTTTTTGGATAACAAATTCTTAAAAATAAAAGCAACAACATCATCTGGTCTAGCTAGATTTACTTGGCCTACAGTGAYACAGTAAAGCTGCATTTACTAAACTCTGCTAGGGAAGGAACAAAAAATTGGAGCTTTCCCATGTTGATAAATAAAGTCAAAGACATTCTGCTGAATAAATTGACAGAAATGCAAATAACAGCAGGATTTGCATGAAGGGAACCCTCCTGTGCAAGCACCAAAATGTGAATTTTAAGCTTACTGAATTCACAATGACTTCAGCACACAGACCTGAACTATAATTATTTTTTAAGTAAGAAAACTCACGTAGTTATCGATATGTTAGGTAGTCATTAGAAGCTGATCATTCTCTTGTGAGCTGGAGTTTGTTAATCCTCTTTCTTTAACTAATCCAAAATTAATGACTGACGGTAAGAGAGAGTCAATAAGAGCTAAAAATAATCCAACAGCAAAAACTTAGTCAGGCAATGATTTATTTATCTTCATGCTGATGCAGGTGTGTGGAAAAAACATTGAGTAAAGCAGCAATTTTTGTGGGTCAGTAGCCAAACCMGTATGTGGCCAGTCCAATAGCCCTGGGTTCACTTTCAGCATGGACTTTTGCAGACTGATTGCATTTCAGCAGAGCAAAGAACCCAGCTGGTGTATTTTGATTATCCATTTTAATTCAGAAACAGAGAACAAGCTTGGCTTGCTCAACACTTCTTTGATAGCCGTGTACCTATATCTCTATTTAAAAAACCTCCAAATTTTGCCAATTTTTATATTATATAAATCTACAGAATTCAGATGTCTGCACCACAGAATCATGGGATGGCTTAGGTTGGAAAGAAGCTTAAAGCTCAACTAATTCCCACCTATATTTATAATATATATCAGAGCATTCCAAGAGGATGATGGCAATATTCAGTACTTATTCCTTTCTCTGTTAGCAGTCAGGAAAAAGTTAAAACCAGGACTGAGAACAAATGCTAACTGCATGACTGAAGCCTTAAGCAACCAGCTATTAGCTACTGCTATCAGCAAAATAATCCCCTGCTGAATGCTGTTAATTAGAGCAAACAGACCAAGCAGTAAAACCACGGAAAAATGGAAATGCTCATCTTTGTCACAACACGCCACAGCTTCCTTCAGTRATGGTCAGAGTTGGGGTCAGACACTGGAGCTCCTCACCATTTGCCATTTCCCAAGAAAAGCTGGAAAATCCAGCAGCTGATTCCCCAAACCAGGATGATTCCCTGCTGTCTCCTGGGATAAGGTGACCTGTGACCACAGGGATAAACATGTTCCTTTCAAATCCATCAATAGTTAATGGCCTAGACCTCTGGCATCCTGTCTGTGGGTTTGAAATTACCCCTCACATAAACCACAGTGTTTCTTTGATAACACTGACTTTAAAAAAACTGCCATTATCCAAAAAGTGTTACAAAAAGTCTTGGAGAACCATTTAGGATGGAAAAGACCTCAAGAYCATCGAGTCCAAATGTTAGCCTAGCACAAATATTCTCTCTGTTTTCCTCAAAAYGTGGTGTTCAGTCATTTTAGGTGCATTGGCTTCTACAGAAGAACCTCCCTAGGCCATTTTTCAATGCACTGGCAGGGAAAAAACTCAGTTTTCCACCAAAAATCTGTTGGTTTTTTATTTTCTTTTCTGTTAGAGCTGGGATTAAATGTTTGAGAGACATTGTTTCGTGTTTGGATTCAGATGTTTATTAATTCTTATCTRTGTTACAGTCTCACAAGCTGAGAGTTCTRGCTAACAAAGTAGAAAACGCCTCTGTCTCTCTCTCTCTGCAAGGCCTTTTAAGAACAAACTGTCCAATTAAGAAATGACATCTCAATTATTTTGACTTTTAACCCAGTAACCAACCACCCATGGCCCAMAATGAGGACTTTTCTACCCAATTACAAAATCCCACCCAGACCCATGAAGAAGAAGGTGTAAAAGAAGGACTGGGCTCCACCCTAAAACCTCCATCTTTCTTTATGTATATATTACTATATTCTAAACCCTTAAACTCTAAGTTTTCCACCCTGTGATGTCACACACTTCTATTCCAACTCCACACCCACAATCCCACTGCTGTCACTCAATTTTGGAAGCTTTTTCCACGGTCTCAGGTCAATGCAGTGTTTGCCTGGGGGTCGGTGCCTGTCAGCACAGAAAGTCTGGAATTCTCAGTGCCCAGGGCTCCAACRAAAAACTACTTTGAGATAAGACAAGTTCAAGGAAGGAGCCCCACCTGGCACTGTCAATGCACAAATGCTGARAGCAGCAGATCTGAGAGAGAAAACAGAGGTCGCTTAGCACAAAGGAAAGGGCAGCCTAAGAGACAGAATGCAAAAACACAGATGGCCACGAGTGAAAAATACTCAGAGAACTGATAAAAGCCAAAGGTTGCTCAGAGGACAAAGCAGAAATGCACAGACAGAGGTAGGAGAGCTCTGAAGTGACCCAGGAACTGAGCTGTGTTCAGCAGAACYCTGAACAGCAGAGCTGAGCTGTGCTGCTGCCCAAGGGTGACCTGGCCGCAGGAATTTATCACAGAGATGGAAGACAAAGAGACAGCTCACCTCTGAAAATAATGTAAAACCAGAACTGTTCATTCTGGATACGAGTCAAGGGCCAGAAAATATGGAAGTCAAGATAAAGGAGAGAAGATCTCTGAATATTTGGAGGTGAAAAACGAAGGTGTTGGTCGGACGTGAATGAAAGAACAGAGTTATCAGGACAAAAATATTGATGACACACGGAATTACTTGAAGAAAAAGACAAAAGGTACATTCAATTTGCAGTGGAAAGCTGATTGCATCTTCCCAAGTGAGGATTCAGTCCAAATGACAAAGGCAAAATTGAATATTATTCTGTAACTGCAGAATGAGAACTATTTCAGAGATGTCAATAAAGCAAAGAGGTAAACACCAGCAGAGAATATGGGTGTAAAAAAGATACACTGAAATGGAGGGGATTCAAGCAGTGATAACATCTTTCATTATTGACATTGATTTTTTCCCCTGAATATTATTAAATTAATACTGTTGATCACAAGACATTGATCTTTAGAGTAAAAGCAAAAAAACGCTTTTAAGTCCATGTGACACACAGCATTGGTTTCTTGAACCYTGGTGTAATGAACACATTTCAAACTGCATTCATTTATTAAATGGAATAAATTAGATTTTTGCCAAGAGTAAGGTCAAGGTAAAATACAAGGAGCTGCAAAGGCAGTGATTTAGTGGTATTTTAGCATGAACTCAGCACTAACTTATCAAATCCAGACCTACAGAAAAGCATCTGGGATATAGAATAGCGTGCCATAAATTCCCATTGGCATCACTACAGGTAAATTTGGGAAATGGGTTATAATAGCCTATGCTGTCAATCCCTCCTTCACCCATGGACATCTTTTTCCTCAGTTGATTTCAACAAGAACCTCTCTAAAAAGGCAAATCCRGACAGAATGACCAAAGCCATTTTAGTTTTTGAGATGGGCAATCTATTTTAAGGACTGTGACTTTCTCTCCTAAATTCAATGATTCCTCTCTTCATCATCTCAGCAGGAGAGCTCTAGGAGAGTCTATACTTAAAATTCACTTATATAGAAATCCACAGGGTCTAAAGGGGGGGTTTCTCCTTTGAGGTCACCTCTCCCAACTGTCTAAATTTAATATTCCATGCAAAGTGCCACAGATCCTTTCCCAAAGCTGCTATTTTCCCATTTTCCCTTTCCTGCATATAACATTTTATCTGATGCCTAGAGCCTGGTAAATTCACTTAGAGATCAGTCTAATAACAAAAGGCCTGATGCACAAAACCAGTTTCCAGCAGTAAATACGGATATATTTACTTTAGATATATGAAATTTTCATCATTCCTACTGTTATCTGTACCTATGAAGACTTCAATGCATCTTAATTTGTGTTGGTAGAACACATAAAATAATGTAAGGACATTTTTTATGGAGTCTTCTTGCCCATTGGAGCTGGAAAGCGCCATGGTAATATGATAAAATATTTGGGGTCTTATTTTCCTTCCCAAATTACCTCTGTACTAAAAACAATTGATATTCCTGTTGCTGATACCATGGTATCTCTAAAATAGAATTCAGAGTATTTCATTTCATGTTGACATGACTGTGTCTGATAGCTGAAGGTTCTTTAATCCCCCAGAATATGTCAAAATGCTTGAAAAACCATCTGATGTCTGGAACAAATGAAAAATATCCTGGTCTCATTTCCTGCCAAGCAATGAACTCCAACTCTCTGGCAACAGCACTACCAGGTTAAACATTTCCCCCTGGTTCCCAGAGTTCCTGGTCTGCAGAGCTTGCTGCTCTCATTCAGGAGTCTTGGGTTGGTTAGGAGAGAATCATGAGGAATTCCTTAAAAYCACAGATAAAAAATGCCACAGAACATCAGGAAGCACTTCAACTCCTCTGCTGTAATCACAGACAGTTCACATAAATTTCATTATTTTTATTACCCCTGAAATCACCRAGCTGTCTGAAGAGCACTTAAAATGTTATTTAAGAAAAGGAGAAATAGCAATCACTCTCTCATGGCAAACRTGTATTTTTCAGAGTTATTTTTCACCTCAGAAAAGGTGAGGTCTTTGGTATAGCACACATTTCAGCTGCACTCCATGACCCTGATGGGTCCCTTCCAATTTGGAATATTCTATGATTCTGGGATTTGTAGTAAAATAACTAATTTTGCTTCAGTAAAATCATAGAGATATCAAGCCATTAAAAAAGCCCTCTAAAAATGAACCTGTGAATTAGTCAGATATGGCAAAGTGGGAAAGCCCCACTATCCATCCCAGCCAGAGTTTTTCTTGAGAGAAAACACTCAGCCTTCCAATTCCTAGCAACACCAGGAAATRAAATTTCTTCTCTAGAAGTATTCAATAAAAATATTCCTTTACCTCCACTATCTATTGATTAAAGTTCCTGTTGCAGTCTAATTTTTTTCCAGCACAAGGATAGGCACCTCATGCTCCAGCTGCTGCCCTGACTGGCTTTTCCAGGGGTTAGTCTTCTGCTGCAGGATTTTTGCCTGGACCAAGGCAGAGGAGCCCATCACTGATGAACCATCATCAATGGCTCAATTAGAAATGATTTTGGAGAGGCAGGCAATGATTGGGATTAAACTCATTAGACTGCACCTCTTGCTTACAGGCTCAAAATATATTTTAGGCCCGTTCAAGTTAAGCACCCAGAGGAAAAGAATGGGATTCAATTTTTTAGAAGTAAATCAAGACCCCAAGAAAAATCAAAGAGGTTTCTATTTTTGTGTACTGCTGTTAATGTTTTAGGAAGTGCTGTTCAGGCCTGATGTCCTACATGCCAAGGAGATGGAGAAAACCCCACCTCTGTGACAACTCCATGCTCTTAACCACTTTGAGTAGCCCTTTTAAGACCTTCTCACAATTCTGTTCTCTAAAACCTGACACAAAAGCAGAGTGCAACAATAAACTCGTTTATTTACAGCTCCAGCAACAGTGAACAACTGAACGTTGCTCAAGAGCAAGAAAATATTTCACGTTCTGTTTCGTCTCTTGTGCTGCTCTCTCTTTCTCTAGCTCAGCCTTGCATCTCTATGACAATCACTACACAAACCACATCATTCTGCAGCCCACACAGGCAGTTAACAATTTAGCCCTGTTGTCTCCATCACATCCACTTAGGAGAGCAGCAGCAATCATTCCTGCTTTGCTAATATGAGTAATTAATTTCATCCCTTGAGTCCCAACACCCGTTTCCACTGTCCCTTTAAATACTTGAACAAACAGGTTGGGGTCTTCTTTTCTGTGTCTTTTATGCCACAGATCTTTTACTGGGATGGAAGAAACAGTCTGAATATTCCCCATGAAATGTAAGTCAGCAGAGAATCGTGTCACAGCCCCCCACACCACACACTGCATTGTGAAATTCCAGATTTGCCTCAGCTGCTTCACTGGCACCTGTTGAATGCACACCTGATGATCACTGGAGGGTTCAGCCCTGTTAAAAGCTCTGCTGCTCTTGTTAGGTCTGCATTGTCCTTACAGGARGGAAATCTCTCTTGCCCTATCAGAAAAATCCCAAAAAGAACACAGACAGTTCGACCCCCAGAAAAACCAATCTAGGTTTTGCCTTTTTCAGCTTTTTTTTGCCCCTCATTCTCCCTTTCAATGGAAAGATTGAAGCTGTTCCTCAGACTCCTCTCAAACACCGACCTGTCATCTGTCACTGAACACCCTGCCTGGCTTTTAGGCTGACACTGGGATTTCTTTTAAACTCGGAGCCACATGATGTCCCAAAGGGCTCACCTTTTTCTCACAAAAAAAAAAGAAAATATCCCATGGTTGGTTTAGTCAAGATCCCCAAAGAGGAGCAGAAATGAAACTCAGAATTTGGATTATCACAGCTCAGTGAAGGAATGATGTGAGCCTAAAGCTGAATTTCAGTATAAACAAGGCACCTTTGATTATCTCATTATTTGACCATGCCTGCATGGGAAACATGTTGTGCCAGGAATAGCACAAMGTGAGTAATTCAAACTCCTCTTGTGAAGTTAATGTTTAACCTGAAAATTCTCCCTAATCCCCAGAAATTCACAACAAATCCAAAAGGGCTACTTTGTCTCAGAAAAAAAGAATTAAGGCATGAGCTGTCTTTTTTTGTTATTTGCAAAAAAAGCCAAAACATTCCATTAGATCATTTATGGGCTTTAACTGGGATAAACCGTGATGCATCCTGAAAGGACTCTCAAAGATTCCAAATAGYAGAATTACAGTTTTCTATTCATTATGTCTCCCAAGCTCACAGAAGCTGCAAATATTATGCTTTCTCACATCTTACTGCCAAAGCTGAACCCCAGGTTAAGTGGATGCAGCTCTCTTTCAGAGCTGTGCCAGATCAACTCTGAAAATTGTATAAATCTGATCCCGAGAGCGTGTGTTTTATATGATTTATAARCTTTGTTCATGTTTATAACAAATCATTGCCTTCCAGAAGGCAAATTTGAAAAAAAACCCCTATTTTGCACTTATTTTTGTACTAAAAGCAGGACGTATGTGTGACATTGTAGTTATATGATACACATCAATGGCTAATTAAATCAGCCACATATATTTCATCGTTTAACACTGCAGGTGGTCTGAACAAATTGTTTCCAGCTCACATTCCTGAGCCTTGAAACAGAACTGAGATCTTCATTTCTCCATCAGTTCCCTCTTCCCCCTCAGAGCTCCGTTACAAGACTCGGTCCATTTTGAGGGCAATAAGAACTTCCTTTCTTTCATGTATAGGATGATCTGACAGAAAATCTAAAAGAATAATAAATAATAAAATAATAAATCAGGCTGCCTGAGGTCTCTGAAAGACAGGGCCAGCCTATGCATGGAACAATCCCAGTTCCTTCAATGTCAATTCAGGGTTTGAGTCTGTGCTAATAACTCCGTGGATTTGTGACAGACTAAGAGCATAAAGAGGTCAGTGTGTTATAAACAAGCTGTGAATTGCCTTTGTTTGATAATCTAAATATAACCATAATAAATAACCGAGAACGAGTRAAAAATCCAATGTACTAAATGCAAAAATTCACTTTGTCTGTCACAGTCTGACTTCTGTGGAGCCAGGATCCCATCTCTGCATTTTCAGTGACAGCCATTAACCCAGGAGCCATGGATTTAATTGGGTAAAGAACCATTAAAAGGCATGAACTGAGGAGAAAGTCACTTTTGTCACTAATCACCCTACGCTCCCTGTCAGGAACGAAGAATTTGAAAGATGAATTTGATTTCTAGGAAAAATTTCCTCTGTGCATGTAATCAGCACGGCACAATTAGGATACATTCACTAAAAGATGGAAGGAGGAAGCAAAAAGGAGTTTGGATGACAACTTTTTAAAAGGCATCACTGATTGTGACATTCGTCCTGGGACAAAACCAGTGGCTTTAAAGCAAGGTGCACARTAAAAAAGGGCTGGTATTTACATTTATAAGCACAGGGTGCTTATGAAGCAGTGACAGTCAGCCCACAGACTTACTCACTTTGCTGAAACAATTCAGAAAGAGACAAGGAAAGTCAGGAAAAAAAGACTTGGACAGAAAGAATTCTACAAAGAAGCTGCATCTGGAAAATCCAGAAGGAGTCACCAGGCATTTCTTGATAGAAAACCCCATATATCCTAAAGGAGCTCTATAGATTTGGCCTGAAAAAACACTGGGGTTTTTTTTTGAACTTTCTTCTAAGAGTTTCTAAACAATCTGCAAGAATACCTCCAGTGAAGCTAAATAGAGAATTTAACATTTTATGATCCCAAATACTTTCCCAGCATGTGCCAACACACAATTAAAAAWAAAAAAAGCCAAACCCATCAGAAATTACTTTTCTCTCCTTTGCTGGGTTAGTACTCCAGCTATTTAAATTTATACACTCGTTGTGGTTTATCACAGACTATTATGGCACAGAAGGGCAAACATAAACTGCATTGATTACCTCACAGTATTGATAGTCAGAGCCAGCAGAAGCTRACAGGTGAAAAGATAATTAAGGCAGTGATGAACCTCACTGTCATGGAAATACCTTGCTATATTATATTGAGAAAACCAAAATTTGCTTTCTTTTCATAACTATATTCACTTCTTTTTTTTTTTTTTTTTGCCAGGGCAAGAAATAAAACGCAACAAAAGAACTAAAATCAGACTGACTGGGAAAGAAAATTGACTCAAAGGCCAGTTGCTATTGAAATTTTGCAAGGACTTCTTTATCCCCTGAGGGACCTGCTGGGAACAGTGATTATGAACAAGGAGGATGAGTTTCAAAARGGAATTGGAAAACCTGCCACTCCTACCAATAGAAAGGCTAAGAAAAATAAGGATTTTGGCTGTTACAGGAAGCAATGTTCGGTAAAATATTTCCATGTGTCAGCCAAGTGGCTGCTGCCCATCTTTCCCCCCAAGAGAATGGAGTACTTTGGGTCTCCATCATCAAACCAACCACCAGTTTTTATTAAATTTGTAGCAATGATGATCTTATGACTAACGACTTAAATATAATGACTAGATCTTATGACTAACGATTAGATCTAATGACTTCTGGCTCTGTCACATTTGCATTAAATTAACCAATGTGTTGAAAGCCGAGGAGGAGGTTGGGTAGTGATAAATGGCTGAGCAGGCAGACATGGAGACTGTAAAATTTGTCCCCCAGGAAGCCAGGCTAAAAATATAAAAAAAACCCACCAAAAACCCACCAAGTAGGTGAACAATCAATTTATTTTAAATTTCTCGGGCAACCATTTCCCTCCAGAGCAGGCAACAACTCCCCAGTCGAAGCGTGTGAGCAAAACAAAGTTCAATTTACAGCAGTTCCATGTCAGCAGGAATTAAACCAACCTGCTATTTAGGWGCCTTTCCACCCTTCCTCATTGTACAGAGTGTCTGACACGGTGCATCCTAAATCCTTTCTCTGCTGAAGTAGGACACAGATGGAAATGGGAAATCTGTACCCCGCTGAAGAAACTGCTGCAGTGCAATTGCACTTTGGAGAGCAGGTGGAGATTATTGGAGGTGGAAAAACACGTTTGRGATACAGGGCACAAGACTCGTGATGGAGAAAAGTGGTTTTCCACTAAGCAGCAAACCTGCATTTTATTTGTTCATACAAATACAGAATCGTGGAAGTTGGAAAAGGGATTCAAGCTCAAAACTGGTCAGAGCATCTGAGACTCTACCTATGAAATTGTAATTCTAATGCAAAACTCAACTAAAATTTTGTCTAAATGATGTAAATTCCAATATTGATGCTTTGACAAAAAAACAAAACAAAGAAGTGGAAGCACATAAATAAAAAAAAAATACTCTGTAGGCATCCTCAGTAAGCCTGGATAAAGAGCAGACTCTCTTTTTGCATGAGGAATCTCAGGCATTAAAAATTTAGATGGGAAGCAGAGCAAGAGACCTTCTGTGCACAGAACTGAACACTGGGAGCCTCTTTCTCCAAGGTGATTTGCTCACCAGAGCACTCCTGTGATGGAAGGCTGTTTTCCCAAGCCTCCAAGTGACAAATTTTTGTGACAAATGCCACAAAAMCCCCACTTTTCAGTGCCCACATTTTGCCATTTCCTCTGAACCTACAAAAGACACTCGCGGGCCTGTGCCTGGCGTTTATTAACACACCAGGAGAGACTTTGGGGACAGACAAAGTGAATGGTGGAAAACTGGGAGAAAGAATGCAGATGTGGGGGAGGACTCACACGAAACATGTGGAGGAGCTAATGGCATCGTTAACACCAAATTAAATGGAGTTTTAATGAGCGTTTTCCCCACAGGAGACAAGGCAGTAAAAACCTTGCTGCAAGTAGGAACTACGTGAAGGTTTGGGGAGACTTGCCYGAGTCTCTGAGACACAGTTGGTGTCAATGGAATTTTTTAGCAAAACGCCACGATATAAATACTCAGTATTCTGTAATCTGCCAGATTTCCTCGCCACTCAGAAGCACAACTTTTTATCTCTCCCGGTGGAGGGGTTGGTAGATCTCAAACATTTGAGATGTGTCCTTACATATTCAAAAGCAGGTTGAAAATTGGGTTTGGATTACGTAGCTGAAGTGGTAATTTTTTAAAATTATTATTATTATTATTATTACTTGGAATTCTAAGCATCAAAAAATCCTTAGTCAGCTATTTGACCCCAAATTTCAAAGAGGGGTCACCAAACTATGGAAACTTCTCTCCAAAAGTAGGTGATAAAAATCCACATTAGTTGAGATTGGTTGGATGAAGGACAAAAGGGAATCATGCTACTGAATTTTTCTCCTGCTGATTACCTGTGACTGAGAAAGAAAACTGAGATGGTCTGTTCTTGGCATGGAAAAGGGATTTAAGTAGTGTCTCGGGGACAGAAATTCAAAAGGTACCTACAGAAGAGTGGCCAAAAATAGCACATTTTTCTAGGTGATATTAAGCACTTGGCCCTATCTATACAGCCCTTCCATTAACTGGTTTCTCCAGAATTGAATTCATACTTCAAAGGATTAGATTTTCAGGTTGCCATTTGAGCACAGTTAAATTTTCTAATATTAAGGGCCATAAATTAAATCTGGTTCAGTGCAAAATCTAGTTATGTATTTAATTCCATTAACTTCCTGGCACGGAAAATGCACGCAGACAATTAGATGCTCTGTACACTTGTAACTAACAGCAATATTTGTTTTAAAATGTTTCCTAAAAAAATCCTGTCTTTCTTTCCCCCCAAAACCAAGAGAGTTTCATATYTTTTTCCTGGTGGCTTTTCCTATTTATCTCTTTGCTCCAGAACCACAAAGAGTAAAGACGGATGGAGCCAATCCCTGTGTAGTTCTTAGATTTGTCTTGCAGCCTCTTTCCTTTTTATTTTGCTTGTGTGGATGAAGTTAAATTTGCATGCAGCTGAGTAGAAGCCCAATGATTTTATCTGTATTCTATTGTAAATTATTAATTCTTGTGACTTGCTAATGCATATTCAATGCAGAGACCTTCAGATGCTGAATAAACATTCTGCAGCTGGACAAGATTTTAAACATCGCTTTTCTTTAAATGCAAAGCAAAAAATAAACAGCTTCCATGTAGTATAGGAGCTGTGGCATGGTAACAACAGCCTCTTTTTGTGTTTATCTAATTCTCATCTATCTAGTCAAGCTAAGCCAAAAAAAAAAGAAATTACAGGACTTGATTTTTTTTTTTTGTGAATTAGAGATACACAATTAATCTGTCAATCCATTCAAAACAAGGTGATTTAAAAACAACAAGCCCAAGGCAACGGGTGAGACCCAATAAATATTGTCAGCAAACTGGATTGCCAGGTAACAGACAGTGCTTGGGAAGCAAACCACCCAGAATCCAATCCTGGAACTCCCAAAAACATCACTTTTAAAGGGAAGTTGTTGTGCTCTTAAAGCTCTTTTGCTCAGAATTATCTGGTTGCATTGGTAAGACACCAGAGTTCTTAAAATTCACCAAAGAGAGGAAAAAAATATCAAAGCGATCTCTACAAATTCTATTTTCTGGAACTAGATTGGTTTTATCCCATATTCAATAAAAAGGATACAACCATCTCTGGGTTTAACACTCCTCTTGCCCAACTAGGCTAGTTTTTAAGCTGCTGGAAAACCAAGATAATRCATTTCKAAATCCTACCAGYGGACAGCTCTCAYAGAAYGTGACRAGAGAAAYAAGTGGTGGTATCAGTGTGGCAGAGGAAGGTCTCATTAATTCAGGTAGGAAGGAAAACCATGCACATACCACTTCAAATGTACACTATTTATTGTTATTACAAGTGGTTCAATGAATCAACATGTAGAATAGGGCCAGGCCAGATGCAGGGAAACACATAACACAAAGAGGTTGCAGCTGCTGCTGATTCAAGAAGCAGCATGCACGTGCTTTTTTAGCTAAAATTCTAAAATTCCCTTTTAATTTGGAAATGATCTTGGCTCAAAGCGCTCAGGGACGCATCTGTACACAGACAGCACTCGTGCCAATTGCCTCCCATGAACTCAACCACTTGGCTGTGCTGGTGCTGCAAAATGCACCTTTCAAATGAAAAAGATCTGCTTTTAAAATTCAATGTTTGGAGGCAGAGCATCAAAMCCTGCAGCACTGAGTCTTAGTGCAACTGCTGGGCTTAAACACACAGCACTGAGAAGGAAAAGGCTCCTTCCTCAACCTTCCCTCTGCAAGTTTATCCCAGACAGGGCAGTGAGAGACCTTCAAGCCTGATTTTTTGGGAGATYTGATGACCACTATATCACAGATACCCAAGAGAGGATTCCTTTAAGGTCTCATCTAAAAGAGCTGGGAATAAATGCGCTTATGTTCCTTCCTGCTGTATCTTCCTCTTGCTTGGACTTAAGGAAAAATAAAAATCAGTGCAAACCCCCCTAAACCTGAAGCTGTGTTAAAAAGGGGGCCCTGGATCCAATATTTTGCCTGTCATATACTTTTGCTTCTACTCACATAACATGTGAGTTACATTCACACTTCCAATAGGAGGAGAAAAGAAAGGTTGGTTATGGAGGAAAAAGCCAGGACACAGAAGAGGTTATTTGTCATTTAACAGGATGCACTCAACACTGCAATTTCTGCTYCAGCATCCTTTTAACCTTCAAATAAAGAGAATTATTAGTGTATTACTCTTCCTCCCTCCCTCTTGCCTCGGAGATGCTACTTTGAAGTTATATTCAATATATTATTTCTAGTATGTGAACACATCCACACACTTCAGGGCCTGAGCTTCAAGCCCTTCAGTTCATTTTCATGCCAAGTTGTTTCATTAGGTACAGTTTCATCCTTCCTTGGGGCAAGAGAGCACGACTGGATACCTCCCTGACATCCCCAAAGAAGTTTGGAATTAATCTGCAATTCTTTCTTCTCTTTTGGGTTGGAAGCTGTCACCATGGAATTAGTAATATTGGGAATTAGTAATACTCCTCAACCAGGGTAATTAAATCAGTGAGAAGTGGGTTTCACAGAAGTTTCACCAGAAATCCCAGAATCATTTAGGTTGGAAAAACCCTCTAAGATCATGGAATGCAACCATTAACCCAGCAGTGAACCACAATTCTGTGCCTATTAATTATAAGTAAAAAGGCACAGATGAATTCCTGTGTGTCCTCTCAGGGGTGTGGAAGTTTTAAGGCTTTTTTCCTAGCTCCAGAAGGAATTTTTTTCAACATGCATTGTGATTCTGTGCAAGGAAGGATTATTAACTCATAAGCAAAAGATAGGCCTGATGAATTATTTAAATCTGTTCTGAAAACAACCCAGTCCATAAGCATTTAGGCAGATAAATATAACACAGGACATTTTTGCAGCTTCACCAACCCTGTGAAGTGACCAAGCACTAAAAGCACCTCCCAGCCTTTAAATACCAATATTTAATAGCAGGTTTTTATATATTTATTCAAGCTAACTTAACACTGGGCTGAGACAGTACACTGTAAAAAAAAACTCGGCTGCATTCATGTGATTTTTTCAGTTTCATGATATGCAAAGCACTGGGTTGCACTTCTCCAACTTGGAGCTTGGAGCAGGCAGTGGCACTGACTGAATAAAATTCCTGCAACTTCACCACAAAGCCAGAACATGTGCCTCGACTTTCAGATGTGCATCTCCTCTCAGAGGCAGGAAGCAATTACTTCTATTTCTTCCCTTTCAATAACACACTTGCATCTGCATAATGCGGTTCTGGGACAGATTATTGAAATTCCTCACCACAGCAGCAGCAAGCATACAGCCTGGCTTGGGCTCAGCCTCTCCTGCTGATCCCACAGGCTTGTAATTACACAGGGACCGTAATTAATCTGCTGGGAAAGAGCAGGGATCCTGCAAATTCCCACTCTGCATCTTCCTGGTTTACTCCAGGCGAGTCATGCTGCTGTCTGTCTTGTCAGACCACACAGGTCCAGGAAAGAGTCAACAGCCACAAAACTCAGCTGATTGCCTGAAGGAGTGAGGAGGTGAACACCAGAGAAAAAAAGAAAAAAGAGGAAAAGAAGGCATTCCATGTGGATATGAGATCCTTGAGCTGGTAAATTTTATCAAGATCTGGGTTTGGAAGCAGATTTTTCAGCACTTTTGGATAACCAGCTCTATAATCTCACAGATAAGAAATCTGATGACATTTAAATATTTTTCATTTAGAAATAAAAGAGAGGAATTTAAGGCCACAGTAGCCACATTTATCAGCCTAACAAAAGCACCTCAAAGGAGCTGCAATATAAGATTTACAGCCAAAACACAAAAATGGCAAAAAAAAACCCCAAAAACATTTCAATCAGAAAGCTTCTTGGCAACTAGTATCTAATTTGGGGTAYTTAGCCAGCTTTTTATGAGCCTATATTTCATTTTGTCACAGGATTTTCCAAATTGAAAATGGTGAAGAGATCATTTAACATACTACAACTGAAATAATTCTTAATACTGTTGTTGATTCAACAGTGCACTGAACCCCTGCCAAGACCAGAAGCTATATTCAATTAGTTTAGGAACATATGTCTTCATGTGTTGGGAAGAACCGGGRTGCAATTAAATTCACAAAAATTCTTCAGCAGATGGAATCAAATTAATGTGTTCCTGTGTCTCATGTTCATAGAAATGTGTTTATTTTTTTTGCTTAAGAAAACCAACTGAAAAACAGCCATAAACCTAATATATATATATATATGTTTTTTTTTTCTGTTGAGATGCAAAGATGAGGATCAGAAGTTGTTTTGAAYACAAGGAATAAATTTGTATGGTCTGTATTTCCTCAATTCCAATGTATACAGTGTACAGCATTTCTAGCCAGRGAAGCAACAAGTGAAAGTCTTTTGAAATACGCAGGAATAAAGAAAATAAAGATATGCATGGATTAAAATTCTGCCCCACTCCAGGGTTTTTCCAGCTTAAAGTGCTTGTCTCCACCCTCARCATTCAGTCCACTTTGCTTCACCTGAGACCAGAAAACTCATTAAAATAATTAAGGATAAATCCATGCTTAGATGCGTGGCCGCATCYTCGGAAAAGAAAAACTCCAGCGTGCGTCTACTCCAACCCTGGAGCACGTGAGGGAAGTGAAATGTAGATGGCTGAACCTCCCTGCCAAGTTTACTCAGAGTTTGAAAACCCTTTTGACAAGCTCTGCGCAAAAGACTGCTGAAGCACGAGGTGAAGGCGAACCTGGTTAAGGAGCAGACAAGAGGGGAGGAATGAGTCWCCCCTTTTAGAGCCTTGGGAGAAAGTGAAATGTCCCACACTTCCCCGATGGGAATCAGCCAGCCTCAGCCAGAGAGGCAAACCACCAGAGCACACAATCGCTCTTAGTCACGGCTTCAGCTTGCTGAAATCTCCAACAGGAGCCTAAAAGCAGGGAAAAGTGAATTCCCGGTCTGAGAGGAAGGAAATTTTCCTCTGTGGGAGCAGGGGACATTCAGTGCTGCCAAAAGCAGGCCTGGGCCTCACTGCACATGTCCTTGAGGCCTGGGCCTCACTGGGCACGTCCTTCAGGCCTGGGCCTCACTGGGCACGGCCTTCTGCTCACATTTTGCACTCCATGGCAGCTGAACCTCTAAATGAAAAGGAAACATCCCTGAAAAATCTCTACTTCTGTTGCTGATAGGGAAATAGATGATCACAGAAGTGAAATGTGTCTATTAGTGGGTTCTAGAGTGTGGGGAGGCCCCCGCTGGCAGCGGGAGGGACCTAAARGCCCTTTCAGGAGCACAGCAGTGCTCTGAGGACTTGTGGGTTTAGCATTGCTTAAATTGAAAGCMTATTTTCAAAAAAAGAAAGGAAAACAAAGAAAGAAAGAAGTTCCTTTATAGCACAGACCAAGCAACTCGTAGGCCTTTTCTCAGAATGCAGACTGAGAAAAAGAAGGCAGCAGGCAGGGCAGAAACTGAGCTGGTTTTATGAGGAATTGCTGCTTCCCTGATTCTGCAGCTGCAGGCCCCCCTCACAGCCCAGTATCTCCAGCTCCAAATTCTCCCCACCACCCCAATTTATCATCCTCATCACTGGGACACAACTTTGACCAGTGCCCTGTAACTTTTCCATACCCACCTAACCAGCTGGCAATTCCTTTGTATTTGCTTTGCATGATGAGTTTTC
Source organism: Mixornis gularis (assembly GCA_003546035.1). Lineage (NCBI taxonomy): Eukaryota > Metazoa > Chordata > Aves > Passeriformes > Timaliidae > Mixornis > Mixornis gularis. The sequence continues at coordinate 402,855 of QVAJ01000421.1, read as the reverse complement.
CTTCATCTGAACAAAACCCTCTCAGTTTCACATCAGCCAAAATTTAATGAGCRAACATCTAATAATACCTTCTAATCATGACACAAAATCATTAATCTCTATCCATCCTGAAAATTGTATTTTGTTCACAGCTGCTTGCAGTTGACCCCTTAGCCATCTTCCTAGCCAATTCTTTTCCACCTTCAATAATCATTTCCTGTGGAATGCTAAAGCAATATTTTGTTTCCAACCAAACAGATTGACTCCTGCATTAATCTTGTTGAAAAAAACCAGCTAATCTCTGCCATTAGTCTTCCCAAACCAGCATAAAAAAAACCCCCATTTATACCAGTTCCCATTTGCTTCCCATTCACTTTCAGGTTCCCACCTATCTTTTTTAAAGGCTGGGTTAAAACTTCCCACGGAATTGTCCATCAGAAAACCAGCAGCTGCCTCACATTTTCTCTTTCTGAGCACAGATGTCACGTTCACCACTCATCTTTCCTGCTGGCCTATCCTCTGACTCCTGTGAAATCCAAGCTGTTTACCAGCTCTGTGCTTGACTGCCAGGCTCATTTTCAGCAGGCACCTGATCACCCACGTGCACCCCACAGAACTCTGGCACAAAGCACTCCTTTTCTCTTCAGGCTCAAAGAACAAGTGCTTGGGAGAGGCATGAATGTGTTAGATGTTCATTCCTGTTGGTATCTGGGGTGCATATTTTTTTTAATTTCCCCCCAAATGCTACAGATCTCCACAGCCTCCTTTGCTGACTTTCTAGTTTTAAATGTGCTTTGCACATTTGGTTTTGATGGCTGATAGTCCTGCAGGTGTCTGGGCAATACTCAGTCACCACAGAAAGCTGCCATCTCATCCTCAAGAAAATAAAATACCCCATGCCTCTGCTAGCACTATCATTCTTTTAAAACTACATTCAAAACCACTTCATGACTCGGAGTTATTTCTCCAGAGGAATCCCACTGAAGTTCACCTAAGCTGCAATGGCTTGCAGCATTTTTCACGCCGTGTCATACCTGTTTGAGCAAGACTCTGGCTGTACCACTTGTTCCAGCAGCAATAACAATAAATTGCCTCTTTTCTATTCCTCAAACACAGGCTTGTATTGCCTCCTTCAGCTGTCAACACTGCTTTGTAGATTTTCTCCTAACAAATCTATCTGCACTTGCCATAAGCCCCCACTGACTCAGATCTCAGGTGGCTTGAAGCCTGTAAAGTGATCCTCACCTTTCATCCCTCAAAACATTTCTAACTCACTGTGACTGATGCTGGACATATTTAATGAGTTCCCTTCTTCTCATCTCCGTGGATTGGTCTTTCTTTCCTTCCACACTTTGGGTGCTTCTGGCTTTTCCCTCCCATTTTTTTCTAAGAGCAGGACTATTCCATGTGCTCCACAACCAACCAACCAACCACAGCAGCAGCAGCTCTGGAATTCCCACACAGCGGAATCTCCCTGTGCCATACAAGTGTTTATCCCTGACCAGGAGCAGGAGAAAAATGGAGGAACACTTTCTTTGCACATCTCCTGGTCTGTCAAAACAGTTGCTCTGCCTGCCAGCACTCGCTACCTTCACGACTGGCATATTTCACTGGTGTCAGTGAGACCCAAAAGCCACCAACTGCTCAGGGAAAAAAAAAAAAWWAWWAAAAAAAAGTATGAATGGAAATGAGGTTCACAAAGGCAAAACAAATTCTTGTAGATCACCATCATGCTGAGGCCCATGCAGGAAATCCATGGCACTGGTAGGTTTTTAAAAGCCCTGTCAGGGAAGAACCCTGTGTGGCCTGCAGCTCTCTTTTTGGTCCAACCCCCAGGGAAAAGGTGGCAGGAGGCTGGGAGAGATCCCAAACACAGACTAAACTGCTCCCTGGCATTTCTCTTAGCTGCCATTTCAACCTCTGAAGATACTTCATACCAAACTTTATCCCAGGCAGTCTCTCATTCTAGAATCACCTTCGTTGCCAATTCTCCATTCCTCAGACTTTTTAGCACAGGCTTAGCCTCCATCTTCTGCCAGTCCCAGTTTTCCCAGTTTATCCCCAGTCCCACTTATCTTCTACACCCATCCCTACTTCCTTTTCTTTGTTACTTGAGCATTTCACTTGTTCTAATCCTCATGATGCATCCCATTTCTCTTTATCCATCCTTCCTCTTTCTTCCCCYCATTCAGGCTCTCTCCTGCCTTAACTCATCCCTCCATACAGGTGCATTCCCTGGGTTATCCATGTTTCTCTCCAGTTCCTGTCCCTAATGCTGTGATTCAGCCCAGACTGCTCCCTGACTCCAGGTGTACCCACCACACAGCTTCATTAGCACTGGAGAAAAATGTCTGGGATTTCCACCAGATTTCAGAAAGTGCAGTTAGAGAACTGGCAAACAGTTCTCTAACACATAATTGGGGTACGTTTTCAAAAGAAAACGTCTTTCTCCAAAGCACAGGAGCACTATCATTTTTCTAATCAAAGATCACCAGAATTGAAAAAAAAAAAAAAAAAAAAAAAAGGAAAACTAAAACAGAAAACATCAACTCAAACAGCTTCAGCAAGTGCTTAATAACTTGAGGAATGTTTGTAATAGTGGCAAGTATCTGACAACAGTTTTATCCCAAGCACTAGAAGCATTTTTATAATAGAATCACAGAATGATTTATGTTGGAAGGGCCCTTTGAGATCATCAAAGCATGGGCAGGGATGTCACCCACCCAACCAGGTTGCTCAGGACCCCATCTAAGCTGGCCTTATCTTCTAATCAGGCTTAAATAAATACCAGTTGTGATTGTACAACATCCATGAGCTGTATCAGTGCCTGGGAATCTCACCACGGAATTTATTAGAGCATGAGCAGTAAGGAAAGTGCAACTTGGTTTTTTTCCCCCTGCATCCCAACCACTGAAATGCCTAAAAGAGTAAACCACATCCCTAATTAATGGAGAGAACATAATTACCTGCTTAATAGATTTCTAATGCATATTTGTAAAGCCACAAGAAAGTATCTTCTTTATAAAATATAATCTGACCTGTCACTTGATGATCTTTCAGAAAAAAAAGGTGGAAGGGTTTTGGGAATATCTGTGGAAGATGTTTAATATTTGCTGTTTTCATCTTACCCTAAATWTACTTAGCATGTGTTACTCCATTATGATTTAATTTGGACAAGAAAACTGCATGGCTGCTCAAGCAGTAAATTTAAAGTGTAAATGGATTCTTGGCTGCCAATGGCCCAGTTTCTGCTTCTGTTTCCATAGAAACCCATGTAGGAGTGGCAAGGAGGCATCACTTAAAATATGAACTTAAGGGTTTACTTCTCCCTTTTTCCTCCCTCTCATCTCCAAACAAACGGGAGRTAGTTTAAATTCTCAGCCCCTTCTTTCTCACCCTTTGCTTTTATTCCTGTAAGCATATGAAGCAATAATCCCACTGGCCAGCAACTTCCTCTGCTAAATTACAGATTCTGGGCTGCAGGAAGCCTGTACTTGGAACAGGAGGGGGAATGCCACCCTCTCACACAACTCACACATGTTTGGTACCGTGCCACAAACTCTTTCTGTCCAGTGAAATTCATACTGATGAAGGGATGTAAATATAGAAGGTAGAAAAATCATCTTTAAAATAAGATGTACAATGCTAAGCCCGCATAAGAGGAAACTGACTCCTCAGGACAGATGCTACACACAGCTAAATTCACCTGCTTGGTTAATAATAATCCTCCTGTTTATTAACCACCACTCTCAGAAAAATCTTCAACCCAAGGTTTAGTTTATGAATATCTGTGATGAGTCCCAAGCGCAGTGTATTTCCTACAGTCACTGTAACATAAATATCACTTCACCGACATAAAAATTTAGTGAGTTTGCTTGTAAGAAAGAGTCAAAGCCCTCAGATGTGGCAAAGCAATTCTTTACAGGAGTATAGAGACAAATGGGCCCTGAACCAAGATTTCATGTTAAGACAAAGATCTAGACATAAGCAGAGTGTCTCAATCCCACCGCTGGGTTTATTTAATTGCCAGCAAGACCCAGTGCACACATTCTGAGCCTACTTTGGGCACTTCTTCAGCACTGAACCTTTTCAGGCTCCTGCAGAAATGAGCCCCAGATCACAAAAGCAAACATCCAAACCCCCCTTCCCACCGAACCAAAGCAGGTCAGGCAGGGAAAAGAGGAGAAACCAGTGAAGAAATCAAGGCCAGCATCCACTCATCCTCCTCAGCAGGTCTTTTCCTTCTTCTAAAACACTTTTTTTTTTCCTCTTTCCCACAGAATTCTAACACAGTAACATGCCCAGATATAAAACCCATGAGGGTTTGCAAACTRTCCTTCCAGAAATTGGGGAATTCAAGCCATAGGGCACAAACCCCTCTTCACTTTTACTCTGTAGCAGATGTCTGGAGTGCCAGCCAGTTATCTCCCACAAAAGGCACTTGCAAATAAAAACCAAATCTTTTCCTGCTGGTGTTCTTTGGTGGGCAACAAGGCCAGAATCTTTCTTCTCCCAGCATCAAAAAAAAAGAAAAAAAAGAAAGTAGCTACCAAGGGAACCATAATTTCAGAAGCTAATTAAGCTTGCTCTCCAGAACACATATTGTCATCATCAAACCTGCTGCCACATGCTAAAAGGAACAACTCAATAAATAAATAAAATGTAAGTTTTCTTTACATGATGCACATTGTTCTTGAGGTCTGATCTCCCTGTCAGACACGTGTTTGCAAAGGAAGAATTTCGTTTATGGCTCTAAGCAGACCCATTGCTTATACTTTGCCCATCCATTAAAAAAAAAAGTACAGACACAAATCTTAGTTGGATTCCTCAATATTGCATAGGTTTGTGTTGTAACAACATAATATTTTTTGATTCACAGAATCATTTTATCACAAAACCTGACTGTTCAGCTGAGAGCAGGATTCCTAACTATGTTTTGCCTGAGAGTTCCAAGACATCTAAATCTTGTGCAGACTAAAGAGTAAGGGTGCATTTATAAATGGCCTCTGGATATTTATTTTTATTTATGCAGTGCCTGTGGTACTTCACAATTAAAGTAAGTGGGGCATCAAAACCTATTGGGGTATGAGGGAATAATTATGCATCAGAACATAAGGAAACCAATTAAGCAGCAAGCATCCTTCAGAATAAAGCCCTGATGCTCCCAGACAAACAGGCTTCTTCCACACTTGTGCAACACAAATGAGACAAAAAAATCCTTTGGAAAAATCCTTGAGATGCCACGGCTCAAGCCAATAAGACCTGATTGTTCAGCATAAAAGGCACTTTCTAAATTTTTGGCTCCTCTCCAGGTGTTACTTGTTGGCTCTTCTGCTGTTCAGCTGTAAGATAATGACTGTGACAAGTGTTTTTTCTTACATCACCAGTCCTAAATAACAGAGAGTTGTACTAATCCCTTTCCAGTTGAATCCATGCTAATCACAGTGAAGGCTTTGCTGTACCTATTTACAAGTACAGCAAATTTTCTGGTGGTACCTCTAAGGCACAGGAAGCTTAAAAGGATGATTGCTGCATTTGGAAGTAACATTTTCCTTGATTCCTGTGTGTAGCAGAGGGAAAAATGGCCTCTGAATAAAAAGCCACTGTACACATGAGATCTAGATATGAAGGATTTAAAATCTCACCCATCAGCAATTTGCAACCCCATCCAAAGGTCAAATGATAAAGCAGAAAATTTAATATCTTTGATGAAAACACAGTACGAGGGTATTTATTATCAAATATATCTGCCCTACACATTTATTAAAGTGAATTCCACCGGTTTACAAGCTGGGTCCTACATGCAACTCTGCTGAATACCTCACCTTGATCACTAAAATCAGGGGGTTTATTGCTAAAAATACATGGGTGGATACAATAAAACGACACTTATAATTCTGGTGCTCTTACACAAAGGTTGTGACTCATTCATTAAAATATTTAAATTAGCAAGCCTACTGCTAGCTAAGATGGCAGATGCTAACACAGCCAAAGACCCAACACTCTGCATTATGTATGACTAACAAATCTTTGTGTGGAATGATGTGTAAATATTTCATACCAAGCAAATAGGCTTTGTGGAAAGTAGCATGATCTGTAACACACACAGAGCACATCCCAAGTGTATTCAAAATACCCCTGATTACGTCACACAAGCAGAGAAGAACCAGCTCATACATGCTGAGTTCAATTTACCATAAATAAGGAATTTTTTTTGCCATCCAGCAGGATTGGAAATCGAGCTTTCATAGTGAAACCCCTGTTTGCAGCTCCAGTTTGGAATCTCTACTGCCTACTTGTGTTCTAAAAAAATACCAAAAAGTATAATACGACCAATAAGTCATCTAAGAACTTTACATACCTTTAGTAATGCAGATATAAACCAACAGGTCATTGTCCAGAGCTTCAGATAATTTGTTGCAGCCCTCTCATTAGRGGTAGAAATGAGCCAAGACACAGACTCTCATTTAATAACGTGGAAAGGGACTTGGTTTGTTCCTCTCTACAATTCAGTTATCCTGACTCCAACCATTCACTGACTCTGGCTGCAGCAAGCTCCTACTGTAGGGTCCAACTACAGACTGACTGCTGGTTATTTCCAGCAGGAATGTGACAAATATATTCCTGAATATATTCCTGAAGGTATTTCCTTACTGCCTCTGACTGCAGGCTTTTACCCAGCTCAGCCACGACTGCAGGCTCCAACCCCACCAGACCCAGACTGACCTCACAACACATCTTTTACAGCAGCAACTCTCYTCCTAGTTTAATTCTTCATCTTTCCCTGGATCATTCCTTCTTCCTCAGAGCTCCTCTTGCTCCAGGTCCTCCTTCAGKGTCTCCTTCTTCAAAGTTCTCCCTCTGCTCAGCCAAGCCACCCCTYTTATCACACTTATTATCTTTATTAGTCACAGCTGTGACCCATTAAGGGCAAGGCTGTTCTTCTCCTTTGGTAATTAGTACAGCTGTGACTTATCAGGGGCAAGGTCACCTGTAATCCTTTCCTCTACACCTACAAAAATTCTTTCCATCATTTATTTATAAACTCCATGGTATGAAAATATAGACTGCTTCATATGAGACCTTCCAATTCACCACTTGGCTCTTACACTTTTAAGCTTTTCCTGCCCTCATCCTTTCCCACAAAAATGRAAAGCATTTTGAGTTCAGGGAAGGTTTTCCTGCTTTCCCGTACACTCTAGTTCATGCTCCATTACTTCCTGCACAGAGACAGAAACACAAACCTCTGTTAAACCTACCAGAACAGCAGCATGGAGCAGACTCGAATCTACCACTGAGCTGCACTCTCCCTAAAAATCCTTCCATTATCCTCTAATTTCCAGTTTAATTTTGCGTGTGCTCCATTACAGGGTTCACAGCTCCGCGTCAGCAGGGAGATGGGAAATGCTGATAAGAGGAGCTTTTCTGCTGCCTCCGGAGCATCATCCCTGAGCAAACAGCTCACACTCACTGAGCAAACAAAAGCTCCTTCACGTCAGCAAAGTGGCAACTGCACCGAAAATGTGACCGCTGTGTCAATCTCAAGGGAGGGGCAGAGCCGTCCCTGTCGGGCTGCTGTGACCACAGCACTGAGGATGCTGCGGGACAGGGGAAAAAACACTGAATTTATTCTGTGGAACACCTTTAACATCACAACAGGCACTGGAGCAGGAACATCACACCAGCAGCAGGAGTTCTCTATTCAAATTCGAGGCTCACCCAAATATTAGTGCTGACGTTTCTACACTCACTGGAAAACAAGGCTTGGAGCTAAATCTAATGACACAATTTTACAAATGACTTGGATGGGTGGAAGAAGAATCTGGGGTTCTAACAAGACCACAGGAACAATCCAAACCTCAGCCACTTGGGAATGCTGTTTATTCCAAAAACAAGTTCCTAACTACTTTTCTTTAAACTACTAGTGTGGTCACTGGAGTAAAGCAAAAAGACACACAGGCTTTTCCACTGACATGCAGAAATGCCATAATCCATTAACAGATGTGCACTTCATTAATGTCCCCTACCTCTCCATTTCCCATAAAATGGCAAATAATTGTGAGAAACAAAAATAATATTAAGTTCCTCATGAAAAGATCAAGAAAATATGTTAAAATGTAGATCGATATTAAATGGCATCTCCAGGATTCAAGGAAATGTCTGTAAGGTATTTTTCTAGGAAAAAAATTTATTCTGGAAATACCAGTTTAAATTTTTCCCCCTTTTTCTATCAGGGTACTAACGTGCTTGGACTTGTAGATTCAGTTCTAGAGAAAAAGCTTTCTGTTCCTGTGAAATGATTTAAGTCAGGCTGCTTGGTAATAGGAGAGACAGAGCTCTTAGCTTCAAAATCAAGGCTATAATATCCCAGAGAAGTCACATGAAATTAGGCAGCTGAGTGGAACTACTGCCACAGTAGCAGTCAGGTTCCGAGAAATGGATATTAGAAATAAGCATTTCGTTGTCAGCTTCAGCTTTGGGAAGTCTGAAGTATTTGACACATAAAGGAACATTTTTGATTCCTTTTCCTAGATTAGAAACCTGCTTTAGGGATGGTCTGTATGTTCCTCTGCAGCTCCATGCCTACCTGGCTTTTATCAATAAAATCACTGCAAAACCCACCTTCATCTTAATAGTTATCCCCAAAGAATGAAGAAGCCTGATTTCTTTCATACAGCAGTGAAGAAACTTGTCCCAGATGCCTCTGTTCCCTCCATCCTTCCCTCCTTGCAGCAAATATCTCACTCCAGGACATAGAGACAAGTTGTTTTCTCTGAACACTTGGCAAAATGTTAGAGAACACAAGACCCCTGAACACAGACCACACCTGCCTCAGGGAACAGTAAAATCAACCCAAAAAATCCATCAGTGAAACTCAAACCTGCCTCTGAGTGCTGAAAGTAAAAGCTGCCAATTTAAGGTTCCAACACAGCTCCTTTCCCTACAGAAAAATATGAGGCTCAAAAGCTGCAATGAAATAAATCCCCACAGCTTCAATACAGCAAATAAATTAACAATTCCCCAAAGTCCAGCTCCAGACCAATGAATGTCCTGACATTCCCTGTTGCTGCTGTGTCAGGTGATGCATGGAACCTGAAGATGCCAATCCTAAAAATTCTGCTCTTGCTGAAATTTTTGTTTCCTTACAAAGCGAAGGCTGGTCTTGCCACCCACTGAAAGAGATGTTTCTAAGCCATGAGTAACATAAATCTTTCCCCAAGGAAAATAATTTTACAGGCTCTACAGTGCATCCCTGACCTGCAGAGGATCTACTAGAAGAAATATCAGCCCAGATTTTCTGTTGAGTCATAACATAAACCAGGTATCAAGATGATCACCAGCAGTGCAGGTGAGGGAAGAGTTGATGCTGCCAGAGTTATTTTCTCCTGTTCAAGATGTATTCAATCGTTTGTATTTAGTAGTCTAAATTAAGGCCTTTGCACGTTCCATTTGGAAAACAAGGGGTTTTTTATAAGGAACGACAACAGAAACATTCTAAAACCTCCACACGCAAAACACTCTGTGCATGAACAGAATGTAAAACCTCCCCTGAAAGCAGCTCCTCACAGACAAAATTACAGTGCTACCTCTTTTTCAGAATTCTCTGTCAGTTGCGGATAACCATGGAAAGGTCCAGGTTTTCAGAAAAATTGTTTTGTTCTTGTAGCAATTAGTAAGAAACACAATACTTACAAACTTAGTGTTAAAGTGGAGCAGGTTGTGTCTAACTCTAGCAAGCTTCAGGTTAACTATGGGCAGCCATAAAGCCCAGCAGCTTTGAAGACAGCTTTCCCTTTCAGCTTGCTTGATAAAGACGTGGCAGATCAAAGGTTTCCCCTGTCAATATCCACATCCAAAATACCCACTTTATACCACACCTACAGTGAAAACACACTCTGGAGACAATAATGATTTATTTGCTGTTAACTTCAGCTTTAGGTCAGGCATTTGTACACTGAATTACTATTAATTTCTTCAGTTATGTTCCATCACTTAATCAAGGTTCACTGCTGCTGCACGGGCGTTCAGAGAGTATTCAGAAAATACTAGAAGTAGGAGTAAAGAGACAAAAATCTGCGTTGCTATAGCTAAAATATGTGCAGTCTAGAACCACCTCCACTAGGTACCATCCTACTCCTCCAAACTGGGAATATTCAAAGTGTCTTCTCACTCTGTCAAGCTGCACATTCCAATCCCCAGCAAGATTTGAAAGGCAGGTCCATGGGGTCAGCTCCTTCTATCCCCAGCTAGTTACTATCAACAATTTTAGCCACTATCTGCATCTCCCCACATTTAATCCATTTAAAACTCTACTATAAACTGCTGCTGAGGCTTGCATAAGGATCAAGTCAACCAAGCTTAGCTAAACATATGCAAGCCTTCAATGGACATATGGTTAGTTTAGAAATGCAGCTGAGGCTGTGCTTCAAYACATCATCGTCTCTAGAAAGCCCTGACAAAAATGAAGCGATTCAATGACATTTCTGCTTAGGCACAGGTAAAAACTAGAGAGCAGAAGAACATAATCATCACCTTTTTAAACTGTAAAATAGTAACATCAGCACAAATTATCATCAGCATCAGAATGCTAAAATGCTATTTACACCCTGGAAATGGGAATGGAAGCAAACTGGGAAGGCTGTTAAGTAGACTCAGATTTTTTAGCCCTCAAACATTATTAGATCCTACTGGCTGTCTCCAGGAACATCTGGAGACAACATTCTCTACTGAAAACTTGACACCCTGGAGATTGGGATGCTGTCAGACCACCATCAAAAAGCAAAAATGCCCTCATACAATTCTAGAAGAACTTAAACCCTGCAATTTGTATTGTCTACAAAACGTGTTGCTTTCTCTGATATATATGTATGCACATATGGAGATAGGAGTCTACCTACAGACCTCTATAAATTATGTTTACACCCAAATAAATCAATCCCTTGGTCTGTCTGTCTATCAGTCTACATCCACATTTTATCAAACATCTCTAGCCAGGAGAGCACCAAAGAAATGTGTTTAAAAGCTTGATACACTACAGTGATAGGGAAAAAAAAAAAATCAGTGTTTTTCCCACCAGGTAGTGAATTAAATGCAAGAATCACAATAGCATTCTAATGTTTAAAATAGAATCCAGAAGACTTTCTTTTTTCCTGCCAAACAAGCTAGTGAAAATAAATGAGCTACCCCCAAATCACAGCTTGGGACATGCAAGATTTAACGTTATGATTATTTTTTTGGTGCAGAGAAACCTAAAAACCCCAACATTTCTTTTCTGGAAATAGAAACTCTTTTGTCACCCGTGTTTTAAATGTGACATATTTTGAAGGGCTGTTATTCCTTAAATAAAGAAAGCCTAAAATAATGTCAAAACCAGAGGCTAACAACTATGGAAATCACAAGTTAAAACTGCTTGTACATGTGTAGTTTTCCAAGGGTGAGACCTTTCATTTCTATTTCTTCGGTGTTCTTATTAGGTTGGGATAAGGCCAAAGTCAATACTCAAGGAAAGAACTGCATTCACACCAAAGGTGGGAAGTTATTCTTTGTGCTATGTGCTGGGTGTGGATAAAGGAAATCACATTAAATCCCAAAGTTAAATAATGTGTTTTTAGGCCAGTAGAAGACATTTGGTAGAAGTCAAGATCTTCATGAATAAATCTCATTCCAGGCAAAAATGGCAGGTCACAGTAATATCTATAAAAACAAGTTACAATTTGTATTTCCTTAATCACCTACTTAATTAAGTTCTTCACAGCTGAATGCAGCAAAAGGCAGCCTTCATATCCTTTTAACTTTATTTTTGATTGCTTATGCACTGCAAATTCATAATCACAAAGATTAGGAGAGCAGGCAGCCTAGCAAAGAATCGTGTCAGTTTTGTATAGTTTTGTATGGAATAGTAATTACAGCCACACAAAATGGTGAAATCCCCTGGTTTAGGTTTGAGTCAATGCCACACCAATGGATTCAGTACTCTGGAAAGGCCCCTGAAAGTGACCTAAAAAGCTTAATTGAACAGTAACAGATGTAACCAGTTGTTCTGTTACATAACTTAATAGAATAAGGAAAAACATCTGCATAAAATGGCAAAACACTCCAGTTTGGGGGAAGAAAAGGGAAAGAGTTCAGAAGCCTGAAGGTAAGTCACGGTCTCCCGAGAGACTGTGGTCTACGTGCTTGAGCTAACAATGAGTTAGCAAGATTTGTAGAAATCACCATGAGGAGCCAGAGCTCCATCCCATTTCCCTTGGACTCCTTTTGCAATGGTCTGCCCCTTGTGCAGTCTCAGTCTGGAGTCACTGATTGTTCCAGGACTTGCATTCAAACCAGTCTTGAGATTCACCCACGGACCTGTCCCCTCTGATGTCTTCCAAGCTTGTGATCCCGGCCTCTGCAGTGATCTGAGGTCTCGTATGACACGGATAAGTGGATTGAAGCAAGCACAAAACCAAAACTGRAGCCTGCAGAGTATCTGCCCTGCTGAGCACGTCTGGTTACAGAGCCAACACATCCCAGAGCTGTCCTGCCACCTGTGCTGCTTCCAACAGGGCCCTGACCTGGGTTACCTACACCGTGAACTCAGTGAGTGACTCGGATTTTCTGCACTCCAGAAAAAAACCCAAACTGACTCTTAATTCCAAATCTTTTAGTTAAAGCATTTGGAATCACAGAATGGATGGGGTTGGAAGTGACCCTCTAGACCATCCAGTCCCAGCCCTTTGAGGACATACAGGGTCCAAGTTCAACAAGGCTCAAAGCTTTAAAGCTTCTGCAGGATTAAAACCAGGAAGGGAATTCAGGCCTGGTTTGAGAAGCTGAACTGAACCCGAGGATTTCACTCAGCCTGAGTCACTGTGAGTGACATCAACACCAGACCAMGGCATGAGGCACGAGCTGACACTGCATCTGCCAATTCTTTAAGTGTTCTCCAGCCACACACAGTCAGGGAGAGAGAAAATTCTCCAGCCAGGCCGGAGCACAGAGAGCAGCCAGAGGGAATGGAGCAATCCCATGCTATTCCTCCCTTTTTGTCTCTTTTGGAGGGCAATGATCTGGCGCTGGTGTCCTTCCAAAGGCACACATGATTAAATYCACGACACTTTTAGTAGCTGTGCTGCATATTGCAGTATAAGCACAAAATTCCCTTGGGAATGTCATCCTGCCCATGGGCAAATTAAGACGAAAAACCAAAACCAGAGAAGATTTTTTTTYCCCCCAAGTCTTAAAATGATCTGAAAACTATTGCAGTTTTAGACTTTGGCTGCTATAATTTAAAAAATGTTAATTAACATAAAAAGCAAAAGTTTAGAGAGAATTCCTCCAATTAGCCAGCAGGACTCCACATTTGTGTTCTAGGGAAACAGAAGGGTTTGCGTTTTGGGATTTTTATAAGCACGCAGAACCACAGCTCTAGTGTTAAAATTTTTATTACATTCCTRAGCCCAGGACTCACTTCAGGGCTAAAGGAAAACTGGTGCCTACTGAGGCCATCAACATTGTCCTGAAGGCTCAGGACATCTTTCCATTAGTGCCTGAGCACTCTCCTTCAGGTGAGCAGTTAGTCCTGAGGGCTTTAAGAGAATATTTATGCTCAGGTATCAGCAATGCATCAGCTATTCTGTTTGGAATAATCCTTTGCTATCATCTTGCCTATTTACAAAAGCAATGAGTTAAGCTGTGTTTCTTGGGAACACAGCAGAAACAAACAGCAGGAAGTTTCYGTACTCAAAAATCCCTGACTGTGCCATAGTTCTGAAAAATGGTATTTTAATCTGCATAACCAGAAAAATTTTAGGAGAAAAACCTTAACAGGGCCCAGCAACTGCTGTCTCCAGATATTCTGGCCCCACTGAGCTCCTGCCTTGCCATCTTTCCCCCTGTTGCAATTTGCCACCCCTCTGCTATTTTTGCTTCAGAGCTGAGCTATGAACCTTTGTGGGGGGAAAAAAACCCCARAAAACCAAACCAAAACCCAATCCCATACTCATCTGTGTTTATAACTCCGTATTTCATTTTTTCTTTTAAGAACTGTTGTATCAGGGCCTTGCTGAGGTGTGGGGTGGGATAASCTCTCTATCCAATAAGAGCTGTTTTCCCATTTACACCTTTATCATTACACAGTCTCTTGCCCTGATTGCTGGGGRTATCTACACTGGGAAAAGTGACTCAACTGCTTCTACCACTGAGCCTGAMAGAAGGAAATTGGCACAACTCTAAAATCTCTTTCAGAATTCTCTTAAGGACACGGGTCTTTACTGGCAGGAATTACTGTCTTTTAAAAAGAATTTCAGAATAAACCAACCCTGATTTGATTTGGCAGGGGAATTACTCTTCAGGGTTAATTACTTTGGCAACAGATTTAAATAGATAACCATCCATTTAGCAGATTTAATGACTAAAAAGAACTCTCTTGTTGAAAGATGACAAAGAGGATTTTGCATTATTGCAGTTGCAAGTATTATCAGTAAGTTAACATGGAAAATAGCTGGAGCATTTGGGTTGTCACTGCAGTTAGGCAAAAATTAAAAAAAAAAAAATAGCAAAAAGCACCAGGATCACCAAAACCCAATTACAGCTGTGAAGGACAGCAAGCACTGGGTAACCTAGTTGCAAATMTCAATGAGTAAAGCAAAAAGAGCTCAGGCACAGAGGCAGGGGAGTGCTGGGAACAGCAGGGGAGCACGCYACAACCCAACCTGATCTCCAAGGACGAGAAGAGGGATCCCAGATCTCTCCTGACACTCAGACCTCTTGTGTGAGATGGGCCTGAGGGACACATCCCTGCCCTGTTCCCCCTTCTCTCCCTGCCTGCTGCAGCAGCTCAGAGCAGCAGCTCCATGGATGACCCAGAGGCTGTCACACATCCCAGTGCCCAGCCCGGATCYGCAGCGGTGTCAAACCGCACGGAACGTTCCCAGATTCTCCCAGGGAAACCCACCACGGGAGTATTTTAATCCCACACCTCAAAGTGCCATCCTTGCTCCAGCTYGTGCTCAGGAGGAGTTATCCCGAGTGAGAGGGCAGGCTCAGGAGGAGAGTGTGCCAAACAATTTTTGCTTTGTTCACCTCRTGGGGGGTTAGGCTTGAGCACCGAGGGAGCATCAGCTCTTGGCATAGACACGACTGAGAGAGGATTCTCCAAGGAAAGCACAATTCTCACCTTAATCCAATTTAAAAGATGGCTTGAGACATTCTAAGAGAGCCCCTTTTGCTGCCTGCCTCCACCTCAGTGAATCTCAACACAAAATGTATTAAACAAAGCAGGCGCTGGACCACAGGCAGCCAAATAAAACCCTGCTGGGTAGGACGGTGCTCTGTTTTGGAAAGAAAATATGGGATGCTCCTGCACTCYAGGTTCTCATGGAAAATCTAATTCCTCAGGTAACCCAAGCAGAACACTGGGAACTCTGCCTTTCAAGAGGGCACATCTGGTCTGCAAAAGAAGCTTAAYCCAGAAGTTACAGAGTAAATCAAACTGAGGTCACCTGTGCAAAATATTTTTTCATTATGTAGAAAACTTATTCAGAGTAACCAGGAGGCTGGAACTTGCACTGTGCATTTAACAGAGCACAAGCAGAAACTAAAAACTACAGGTGTGTAAATCAAAGCAATATATTTATTTTGGAAAAGTACCCCAAACCAACAAGTCATATAGAATTTGAAATGACTGCGGTCCTTGGTAGTTCTATTGATCACAGGTTAAAAATAACACCTTGCACTATTCCCAACAAGTATTCTTTTACATGAGAAACAGAAGTTCTTTGTTTGAGACTTCTGGCAGCTTCACCTGATCCTCCCCAAATCTATCTCTTTTTAGAGGTTTTTTTTTTCCTTGTTCATGTCCAATTTAATAAAAAAAAAGATATTTATGAAGAAAAATACTGTCAAATCAGGCTTCTGTTGAATGTTACTACTTTCTCCAGCTCACTAATAACTATATATAATGCAATAATCATATAGGCTTCTTTTGATAGTGGCTAATAATATGATAACACTAAAATAAYTATTAGCATTACTGATCAGGAGAACGCAATTAAACCTCTGGATATTTGGTCAGATTAGCAAACCAAAATAAAGTCAAAGCTCATTCAAATAATATTTATCTGAGTTTACTTGCTGCTACTATGATATGATGGATGTTGAATAAAGGCTGTATCCATCAGCTCCTGGACTGCATTCCATTTTAAGGAAGGAAACAAAAATGAAAATGCTTATCAACATGGAAAATGCAGATCCTATACAATCCCAAGCATGGTCAATATAARCACAAGATTTACATAGCATAATAATCCCTTAAAAACCTTTGYGCTAGAAGACATTCAAATTATGGAATAAACACATTAGAAATATGGCCTGTTCAGTCTCTTAGCAGCCAGCGTGACCCAGCACTGTGTTTGTGAGGGAATTATGGACAAAATCTGTTGGAACCCTGGGCACTGAGAATTCCAGCCTTTCTGTGCTGACAGGTACTGACCCCCAAGCAAACACTGCATTGACCTGAGGCCGTGGAGAAGGCTTCCAAAATTGAGAGACAGCACTGGGATTGTGGGTGTGTAGCTTGAATAGAAGTGTGTGATATCACAGGGTGTAAAACTTCGAGTTTAAGGTTTTAAAGTCCAGTCCTTCTTTTTCACCTTCCTCTTCATGGGTCTGGGTGGTGTTTTGTAATTGGATAGAAAAGTCCGCTTTGTGGGCCATGGGTGGTTGGTTATTGGGTTAAAAGTMAAAATAATTGAGGTGTCATTTCTTAATTAGACAGTTTATCCTCCAAAGACTTTGTAGAGAGAGAGATAGGGGCCATTTTTACTTTTTTAGCTAGAAGTGCTGTAGAACTCACAGTTTGTGAGACTGTAACGTAGAGAAGAATTAATAAACATCTGAGCCTGAACAAGAAATACGTCTCGGGCATTTAATCCCAACCCTGGCATAAAGAAGATAAAACACACCAAAGATCGATGGCAAGGTCCTAGGCACCCTCCCCACAGCAGCTGACAGTGCTCTGGGGAGGTGGAAGGGAGAAGAAGACAAACAGCCTTGTTCCTGTCACATTCCCCCAGTGCCAAGCTGAAACACAAAGCCAAAGGTGCAGCTTTCCCAGAGGTGTTACAAGTGTGGGAGGGAAACTTTCTAAAAATTAAGGCACTAGATACTAAATAACACACAGAAAACCAGCAATAAATCCCACGTGCTCATTAAGTACAGGCTAATTTCAGATCTTGTAAGTGACTTACGGATAGGTCATGTATGTAAGAGCTTATAAAGGACTTCAAATTGATTTCTTCAGCTGGGCTTGGCTATCAACACTTCCCATACGCCTTAGAGATGTTGTCTTTCACTTCAGGCTACAACCACTTTTTGGTCTAAGATCCCACATTTGCTACCCTGAAATCTTCTTCTCMATTCTTCAGTGGCTGTGGGCCTCCTGTCACCTTGTTGTCAGCAGTTCCCACTTCAACTGCTGTTCACCGAGAGAGTAAAATCATCCAAATGTACTTTGATAAAGTAAAACTTTCAAAACACACCGTGAACTTTTGTGGTCTTTACCTCCTCCAGTGTGCAGATACAAAAATGTAGGTTCTAGAGAGAAGCTTCTGTCTCATCCCACAAGAAGCTGTACGAGGTAAAACAGGGTAAATAAAGTTGTTACTACACTGCCTGTCTAAAAGGGGTTATTCCACTCCAAAGTTGTGCTGATGACCTCGTACACAAATGAAATATCTGTCCTGTTATTGTCATAGACCAAAAGCAACCGACACACAAACCTCAGAGCTCTGAAATAATAATACTGGCCCCTTTGCCCAGCTAATTATGCAGTTAAATGAATCATTTTTTTGTCTTCTTCAGTTCCTTTTACATGGAAAACCATAAAAGAAAAGCCTTATGAGTTCAAGGTACATCTAATTTTGTTTCTTTTAAAAGATCTAAGCAGACAAAGCGTACACGTGCACATAAACTCCAAAATGAGTCACTTAAAGCCAATAAAGTTCATACAGCAAGGAGCTTAATTGAATTAATGGGACAACTTTGCCTGCTGAATTTCTGATGTTGAAACAGAAAAAGCTGAGTGTAGAAAAGTGGGAAAGAGATGGTAATTGGAGTAGTCAAAGCAAATGCCACAGAACAATGTTTTCTAGATTATTTCTAGTCAYTAATATCTATGAGTGAGATAAAAACTGAGGCAACATTGTGCCACCCGTGAATTGCATTAAAACTGCAAAATAAATGACATTTAACACAAAAAATCCTGGAAAAACATGATTTTAGCAGATATTTAAACTTCTGATAAAGTATCCTTGCCAACCACAGAACTCAAGTGGTGTCTTGTAGTTATCATTTATGAGGTAAGATATTGCTTATTAAATAAGTTTAATTACTTAAGGTGTTTTTTTTTTGTCCATAGTAGTGTTTTCTAAAAAAATATTGCTTTTAAATGCCTTCAATGARAAATAGTATCTTCACAGCTAATATGATCTCAGTAATAACAATTCGCTCTGCATTTCACATTTTCACTCAATTGCAAAACTGGTGCTCTTTCAATAAAAGGTGGCTATCAGTTGCAGTCTTTAAAAAACACACCAGGAAAATTTAAATTATTGCAGGAAGCTGAACTTGACATTAACCTAGATCTGTTTTATGAAAAAAAATACATGAAAATACTTATAGATGCTATACAGATAAGCCTACATTTTAAGATATTRGTTTTTGAGGGTGTTTTTGAATAGTGAAACTTAATTTCATAAATGATTAATTAAAGGAGGGGACATTTGGGAAGTACCTTGAAATCAAAAGTGTGTCTCTGAAAAGCTGAGAAATTTTTGTTAATAAATAGAAACTCAGTCAACAGAACACTAAACTAATCAGAATTTGACTACATCATGCGCCACTAAAATAAGCGGCCTGTGTGGAAAAAAATCAGTGTTTTCTATGAAACTGGTGGTGAAAGCTGAGAGTCCAAAATGAAATCACAGAATCCCTGGATGATTTGGGTTGGGGGAGACCTTTGAAGCTCATCCAGTCCCACCACTGCCATGGACAGGGACACCAGCCCAGGGTGCTCCAAGCCCCATCCAACCTGGCCTTGGACACTTCCAGGGATCCAGGGGCAGCCACAGCTTCTCTGGGAAATCTATTCCAGGGCCTCATCACCTTCTCAACAAAAACTTTCTCCCTCACATTGACTCTGAATCGACCCTCTTTTAGTTTAGACTAAACTAAAAGACTAACCATCTGCCCTTGTCCCCCCGCCAAAAAATCTGTCCCCACCTTTCTCCCATGCTCCCTTTAAGTTTTGGAAGGCTACAGCAGGGTCTCCCTGGAGCTGTCTCCTCTTCAGGCTGGAGAACAACCCCAGCTCCCTCCCAGCCTGTCACTCRAGGGACACTCATCCATTTGGTGACAGCTTTATTCCCAGCGCCAGGGGGGCTGGAGCGGGAGGAGGAGAAGGGAAGGACCTCAGAGCTCCAGACTGGCAGCAGGTTTTCCATCTCTCCCTGCAGGAAGCACCAGGGCAGGAGAGGAGCACATTTGGGCTTCCTTCCTGCTCCCTGCAGTGCCAGCCCTGGAGGGGGCTCCTAAAGCTCTCCTGATCCTTCACAGCAAAGCTTGGGGTATCCCAGGCAGCCTAAGGAGCCAGCAGCTTTCCCTCTTCTGCTGCTACCCAGAGCTAGAGAGAATGAACTGCCTTATTTCCCTCAGTACACAGAAAATATTCCAGAGGAAGGAAAGGAGAAACCCAGCAGCTTCATCTGTATTCACAGACAGAGAATATAT